>LPNX010819301.1:796992-892213 GCA_001517045.1 Pseudotsuga menziesii | reverse complement strand
AAGTAATTCATCCAGGTCTGTTAATTTGGACAGCCAAGGTGACAGTCTACCAAGGGCAATGGTTGAATATGCCAAGGGAACATATGATCCCAAAAAACCACTTTTGCTATATGTAACAAAAGTAGGTGCAACCATGCCCCAATCTATGTCAAAACGAGGTGGTGGTTCACGTCATTGGACATGCAATGTTTGTGGCCATCGTTGGGTTGGCAGTTACAGTCGGATTAAGCAACACCTATTGGGAATAGGCGGGAAAGGAGTCAATGTTTGCACAAAATTAAACATGCAACAAAGATCTGACCTTTTGAGGTTGCAAATGGTTGCGGATACAAAGGGCACCTTCTCTAGCTACAATGTGGAGGCCCTAGAGGGAGCTTCTAACTCCAAAAGGAAATCTAGAACTAAAACATCCAACCTTATGCCTCCACCATCTCCTGCTACGACATCCTCAAAGAAGGGCTCTTCTCGTTCATGTGCAATAGGACCAACTATTTCAGGGATGTATGGTAGGTTGAATCGTAATGATATAGATGATGCCATTGGCAAATTCCTTTTTGCCAATGGAATTCCATTTCATGTTAGTCGCTCTCCTTATTATAAGGAGATGGTCTAGGCAATTGCAGCATCGGGACCTTCATATGTACCACCAGGTGAACATAAGTTGAGGACAGTTATTTTAGACAGGAAGTGTCCAGTATTACTATGCAAAAAGAAAATATGAGACTAACATGGGTGAAGAAAGGTTGCTCCATTGTTATGGATGGGTGGACAAACATTGCCAAACGTCCACTTATCAACATCATAGTTACATGCCAAGAAGGGCCTTTCTTTCTTAGAGCTATTGATTATTCAGGAAAGCGCAAAGATGCAGCTTTCCAATTTGAGCTTCTTCGAGAAGCTATAGAGGAGGTTGGACCTACAAATGTCGTGCAGGTTGTGACAGATGCGGCAGCAATGTGCAGATCAGCCGGTTTATTGGTTCAAAGCACTTTTAGGCATATTTTTTGGACACCTTATTGTGTGCATGCACTCAATAATGCACTGAAAGACATTGGGAAGATCGAGTGGGTATCATCATTGGTGTCAGCTGCGAGAGATGTGCAAATGTTTATCTGCAACCACCACACCTCCTTAGCCATGTACAGGACTCACTCAAGGAAGGAATTCCTAAAGCCCACAGACACTAGATATGCTAGCTATTATCTCTTATTGGATAGGATGTTGGAGGTGAAACCAGCATTGCAGGCCATGGTTGTGACTCCGGATTGGAACAAGTGGACTGGATCCAAGACAAATGAGGGGAAGAAGGTCAGGCTTCAGATTTTGGATGATGATTGGTGGGCAGATTGCAGCTATTTGGTGTCTTTCTTGCACCCTATAGTTGAGGTTATTCGCTATGGGGACTCGGATTCTCCTAGTCTTGGAGAAATCTATGAGACATTTGATAGCATGTTGGGTCGAGTAAGGGCGGCCATTCGTGAGAAAGAGCCATCCTTAGAGTTCTATACGACCCAGATTCGACCCATTATTCAGCGTAGATGGGATCGAATGAACACACCTTTGCACATTGCAGCATATGCACTTAACCCAAAATGGTATGTTGACAGGCCTGGTAGAATTCCCCCCATTGAAGATCCAGAGGTTAAGAAGGGATTTCGAGCTGCCATAACAAAGATGTATGATGAAGATGATGCAAAGAAAATTCGAAGACAATGGGTTCATTTTGCAAATCTCAATGGTCCTTTCAACAAACATGATGCAAAAGAAGATCTTAAGGACTTAGGCCAAGAAGACCCCATTGGTTGGTGGAGGATGCATGGGGATGATACTCCAGAGATCCAGTGTCTTGCTATTCGCTTATTGTCTCAAATTGCTAGTTCCTCTGCAGCAGAGAGGAATTGGTCTACATATAGCTTCATCCACTCTATCAAGAGGAATAGGCTTACCTCCAAGAGAGCAGAGAATCTAGTTGTAGTGCACAGTGCCCTACGTCTTTCACATAGGAAGACACCAGAGTATCAAATGGGACCGGCTACACGATGGGATGTGGATCCAGAGGATGATGCACAGATAGATGAGGAGGAGAGACTAGATGAGGTGCAGCACGGTTTGGTTGGTGTGCCATTGGTCACTCCTGAGGTTGAGACTGAGAGTGACTCTGACTTCGATGGTGACACTCCCATAGATGGTGACTTCATGCAGCAGATGCATCAGGAGGACCAGTCCATGGAGCTATCTCCTTGATGCACTTTGAGTCTTTTCATGATTTATTTTTGATACTTTTAGTTTTAAACTTTTATTTACTGTCATTGATGAACTCAGACCGAGTCTTTAGACTTTGACTCATCACTCATTGACTCTTGAGTCTTTAGTACTTTACTTACTCTTCAGTACTATTTTGAGTATTTTTTGCCAAATATGAAATATATTATAATTATACTGCAATGTTTACTAGTCTAGTGTTCAGTGTTTAGTGTTTACAATTTATCATTTATGATTTATGACATATGTGACATGTCTATGATTTAGATTTATGATTATTGATTTGTCATTTATCATTTTATGTTTATGTTTATGATTCGAAGTTGTTATGGAAGATGTGCATGTATTTAAAATTTAAAATTGCCATTGTGAACTGAATATCATGTTTACATTGCACAATGATGAATAATGAATTTCAATTTAGCATGTATTTATTTTTATTAATTAATAATTTTAGAGATGCCCCCTATGTTAAAATTTAAAGACCCCGACACCCCCCCGCCCCCCCGCTCCCTAAAATACCCCAAAATTTGGGGGTGCCTCTACACGTCCCCAATGTGCGTTTCCCCGCCCCCACGCCCCCCCATACTTGGTGGAACACTGGATTTTAGCCCATTTATTACTAGAGCCAAAGGCTTCATAGAAGATTTCTAAAATCATATTTGTGAAGGATTCCTCATCTTACCTTATCATTAGAAACAAGTCATTTGCAAACTGATTATTGAAATGTTAGTGAATATTTTGTTTGGGTCAAGTTTATGGACCAACATGTAGCTCAGAACTTTCATACTAAAGACATACAAGGATTGGGCAAGTAAAGGTAGCCTCGTCTGATTGATTTGAAAATTTTGATCTTTTTTTACTTTACTCTAAAGATGGTAATGAAAGTTGAACATCTACAAAGAGTTTTTTAACTACCTTAGTGAAGAAGGTTTCAAATCCCAAAGACCAAAGCTCAAAGCATTAAGGGGATAAAAGGTCATTCTATCCAATTGTAGGCTTGTTTAGAATCATTCTTATAAATAATTGCCATGGCTTATACATCTAGTCCATTCCATACGCTGCCAAACCACAATGATTTTGTTTGGGATATAACGCCTATGAATAAAACCACTATGCTCAGGTTTTATGACCTTCACTAAAATTTCATTTTTGGTTTTACTTTATATGTTTGATATTTTTTGTTTGAGTTCTTTACCCTTGTCTAAATCCAATTACATTTTGGTGTTATGCATCTAGAAAAATGTCAAAATAGAAACGTTGTGCATGTCTATGTGTGTAGGTGATCATTTATAATCTATTTACACAAGAGAGATTGGTAAATTGTATATATGCAATCAATAGTGTAGAATGAACTTATGGTTATTTGGTTATACAAGAGACATTGGTAATACATGTGATTGATCATGTTGAATTAGCTTATGGTTAATTGGTAAGATATTAAAATGGTTGGTTGGCAACAAATTACTAATCCTTAGAGGTTGGTTTTAACAAGCTCAACTATTGTCATTTCCATATTATGAAATAACATCACTTCAATTAAGTTGGTTTGAAGGGAGCGTGTCTAATCCTTGAGTGATTTTGTTACAATTGATTCCTTTATATATGACGCTCTTTAGGAGAACAAGGTCCAAGTGAAGAAAATAGGGAAAAAATGAGCTAGACAAAAACTTTGGTATCATGTATACGATAACTATATTAATTAATAGAGTAGGTGTGCAATATGCTATCGCTGCAAGTTAATAAAATGGTTGATTGGCTACAAATCTTAGATACCATTTTTTAAACAAAGATGGGTAAAGTTTATATTAAAAAGCCAATGAAACAACCAAAAAAAATACAAATATTTCCAAAGGATCAACCAACTTATAGTTCAACTTAGCTATACCCTACAACTTCTCATCAGCTTGCATTCTTGAGATTGCTACAACATTTACAAGTATTACTATACTTCTATAAACTTTGACAAATTGATCGAGCAAAAAGACACAAAAATAGGTCATGAACAACCAAAAAAACTAAAAGAAAGACCACCTTAAAACCCTAGACATCTTTGTTTTCCTCAGACTAACTCGAAGAGCTTGAAATTTCAACAACGGCAATGTTTGGCTTGTGAACAAATTCTTCATAAAAAATCTTTGACCCAATGTTCCTAGTAGACTAACAACCAACCAAGATATCATGGTCTATATCCATAGTAATATTCATCTTTTCCAATTGAGAACCTTGGACATGGAATTGATCCTCAAGTTATCGAAATGACGATCCAACAATGAGACATGAGTAGTTACCTCATGAATGGCAGCCAAGACACCCTCCAATTGGGAATTTTTCATGCGCAAAGTGGACTGGAGATCCCGAATATTGACATTCACGACCCATAGATCCTCAACCAGCTCCATCAACTCCATCGTAGCCACCTCTTTTGCCTTCATCCTCGTTGTAGACCTAGACTGCTTGATCCCTAGCCACACCAAAACACCTTCTTGTCTTTGCGTGAAATCAATAGAGGGAAACTAGAAAGTAATCAACAGAGGGTAACTAGAAAGCAATCAAACTAATACCGTCGACTCATAGGAAACCACCAACGAGGATCCCACAAAGAGGCAAGCAAAACACCAAATAGCAAGTAGGGTATCCTCGCGCCTTTTGGGATGGGACCCAAGCTTCTAAATAATCCCAAATACATTGGGGGAAAGATCCAAAAGCACCATAATATGCATACAGAGAACAAACCATACCCAAGCAAAGCTTCGCAAGACTTCTCCCATGTGTGATATTAATGTGGCTTTAATGACATAGCTTCATTTGTAACGTCGATGGGTAGCGTCCATGTAGAGGGGGGTCAATAAACACATATATTCATAGACATTAATATATCTTAATGGGAGCCATCGGCTGATTCATTGGCCCCCATTTTTAATAAGGACACCTTTGCCAAGATTAGAAGCTTGATTGGTAAGCTGGTCAGTAGTTGTGTTATAATCCTTCGAACATGCATGAAGTTTGCTTCTTTTATTCCCCTTAAGAGATTGACATAATGAGCTTGAAGCCTCCCAATGATAAGATCTTCCAATCAGTGTGAAAGACATTGTTGATATACCGTGATGTCTGCTATATATCGCGATTTCCAAGGCAAAATGATATATCGCTGATAAAAAGTCGCATTTTTTACAAAATATTGTGGCTTTTGAAAAAATCACGATTTTTGCCTATTTTTAGGGAAAACATTGCGAGTCGATAGAAAAAATCGCTAAGGTTGCGGACAATCTGGCATGCAACCCGTTTTTTTTTACTTTTTTTTGGTCATTTTGTTTGCTAGTTAAGGGGTTTGGAGAGCAAAGGACCTTGCTATCTTTTTTCTTGGAGCCAAGGAATAGATTCATTGTGTTTCCATACCATCACCAAGTTATTGTGGATTGGGGATTGATTCCCATCATTGGTTTCTCAATTTGCATGTATGTATATCATCTTTTAACCATTTGCTCATCTATATTTTTTTAGGTAATTTTTATAGGTTTAGGGTTCTCATCAATGTTCCCTCTTCTTGCCAAATTTTAAAGAGAGATCTACTACCATTTATGCAAAATCTATGACTGTTTTGTTATTTGCATCATTATTTTTTTGTTTTGTTTTGGGGGGGTGGTAAATTTCAATGCATCTTACTCTCTACTATTTGCATTGTTCAAGCTTGAATATGAATTTTGTCTTCCATTTTTCTTTGCCCCAAGTTAACTCATTGTTGTTAAAAATCAAAATGCCTAAAGTTTTGGACTTTGTGGGTATATGGTGAACCCTTGGAGGTGTTTAATAAGCAAAAATTGACTTGCAAGTTGTGTGTAAAGGAAATGTCAGGGGGGGTGAGTTGGGTGAAGTAACGCCTTGCACAAATTCACGGGCATGAAGTGGGAATTTGTGATCAAGCAACCCCAGAAATTGTTCAAATTGCCAATTAATCACTTCATATTATGAATATGAAGAGAGATGTGAGGGCATCAGTGAGAAATGAGATGGGAAGAAGTAGAACTGGGGCAAAGGGAATCACTAGTTTATTTTATTTTATTTCTTTGTACTATGTAGTATGTAGATCTTAGTTGACTCACGATGATAAGATACATTTATTGTGTTTTTTGATGATATTTTGAGGCTTTGGAGTCCGTACACTCATTACTACTCAGGAGTCGGGACTTGGGACATGATTTAGTATTGATGCATGATATATAATTAGACATCTTATACATCATACATATCTGTTTTCCTTTCATATCTATGTGGCAATGTGTTTATTTGATGTTGCTATTTCTTTAAATGTTTAAAAAATTGAAAAAAATGAATATTTTTGTATTTTTTTGAATTATGTCGATATTTGGCGATATTTTTCGATATTTTCCTCGAGGTTGCCGATAAGTTGTGTTCCGGAACCTTGGCGATATTTTTTCCAACACGATGTCTTCCACACTGCTTCCAATTGTATTATTTCACGAGCTTGCGAAATAATAAAGAGAGTCCCCAATTACTAGGATGTTCTGACTGCCCAAGGAGATGGTAAAGTCAAGGCCCAAAAACAAAGCATATTTTTCTGCTATGTTATTGGTGGTTCTTCCAAAGCCCCATTGATAGGCTTGAACCATGTTTCCTCCTAGGATCCAGGAGAATCCCACTCGCATATATCGCCCCAACAAAACTTAGATATCATTATCAACCAAGCTTTTCTTATATTAATCCTTGGAGGTTTGTTTTAACAAGGTCTTTTCATGTTTCAAAACTTGAGATAAGGTCACATCAATTAAGTTGGTCTAAATCGTACGGTTCTAATTCTAGGGCTTTTTGATAGAATGGATTCCTATATGTTCTAGGCTACTTAAGGAGAACAAGATCCAAGTGAAGAAAATAGGGAGAAAAGATGACTAGGGCATAGACTTCGACGAGGTTTGTTTTAGCAAGGTCTTTTCATGTTTCAAAATTTGAGATAAGGTCACATCAATTAAGTTGGTCTAAATCGTATGGTTCTAATTCCTGGGCTTTTTTGATAGAATGGATTTCTATATGTTCGATGCTACTTAAAGAGAACAAGATCCAAGTGAAGAAAATAGGGAGAAAAGATGACTAGGACATAGACTTTGGTATCACATATACAATAACAATATTACTGACTTTGGTATCATATATACAATAACAATATTAATTAATAGAGGAGGTGTGGCATATGCTATAGTTACTAATATAAGTTTATCGTAGCCACTATAATGGTGATTTGAAAAATGGCCATTCCTAGTGCAATTAGTTGCTCTGTGATACACAAACTGTCAATATGAAGATCTTTCTTGGTAATAACTGTCCTAATTGACGAACATAGCAGTAAGTAGGACATAAGTACATGCTCTCCTCTTTTCAGATTTGGGTCTCAACAAAGTATCATAGCATTGGATTGGAAGTTCTACACGTTTTTTTTTATAAACAGAAACAAGTGAGAATTCTATCACAACTTAATTACAATGACCTAATTATACCTATAGAGTATAAATCATGATGTAGAAAAATAAGGCAAACACATACTTCACTATTTAACTTGCTTTTAGGAAGAGGAAACCTATTGCTTGTGATTATATTGTCTATTGTCCTACTGTAATTCTTATTATTCAAAATATTACAAAGTTCAAAATTGTTCCTTTTTTTAAAGCCATGAGAGAGTGCCACCTATTGTCAAGTTGGAGTTGGGCTGATTTGATGTCCTTTTAAGAGTCTGTTGATTGATCTGGCTATGAGATGTTGGACTTGAATGTTGTTGCCCTTGTTGAAGTTGGTTCTCCGAAGTGGCTCCTGAAACCATTTGCATTGTCTGTACTCTGTTGGTAGACAAGAGTCACTATAGATATTCAGGGTTGAGTTGAACTTGGAGTCATCTTTGATCTTTTGTAGGTGGTGAACCCTCCTTTGCGACTTTATTTATTTTTTCTTTCTGTCCCTTCAGTTTTTATTGGAGAGACCCACTTTCTATTAAATAAGCATTATGGTACACGGCATACCACAAAAAGAAAGTGTGGCAAAGGGGACACCACCCAAAACCAACAAATGCTTCAAACACCAAAGCTGCCTCAAACTGAAGGATCAAGATCCAGGATAGTAAAAATTGGAAAATTGGAGTGTCAAAATGTCTGCTAATGGAAAACCACCATATCATCGTCTATATTAACCACAAATCACTACTCCCCTATACATGCTAGGTGCTTGAGGCCACCCAACTGGTGGGGGAAGACTGATCATATGTTAAAGTTTGTGCAGCTGCGAGACCCATTCTCATAGAGGATGGTACCCTAGTCAATTGACTATGATAGAGTATGACCCTAGAAGGTACCCTAGGGCCCCCAGTAGTCTCCTGGGGTTCTTGGTCTAGGACCAAGCAGGTTGATGCCATGGCAAAGCCCCTAGCATGTGGCTAGGGCCCCTATATGCCTCTAGGGAATTCTGGTTTGGAACCAGGGACACAATGTCCAAGTAGAACCTGCAAGTAGAGGCAGAGATATATTCTGGTCTTGAACCAGGGACATGATGTCCAAGTAGGTCCTGCAGGTAGTTGATCAACTTTCAGTGTGAGACTGAAACTCAGCTTAGTACTGAGAACCATTCTGGGAGAGAATGGAGGACCCAGTCAGGGTCCAGGGATTGATCAACTTGATTCAGTGTGACACTGAAACTCAGCATAAGGCTGAAAGCCATTCATTAAGAATGGAAGATAATGATGTCCCCTCTTCTAATCGGTTATTGCTAGGTTGCTTCTCAAGGGACTGGCCACCCCTTGATGATGTCCCTAGTGCCTAACCCTTAGGAGCAGTGTTAAGGACAAAATCATTGTACCATCCGTTTGGATCTTCCCCTTTATACAGTGATGACAAAAGTATATATAAAACATTGTACCTTAAGAGAGAAAAGTTCAAAGTCTTTGGTCCTTTTGATGAATGCTTGTCCACCTATTTGGTTCACCCTAAATATTATGGTTGTGTGGTTTGTGGTCCCCTTGTTCACTCTTGGTTCTTTGCCTTACTTGGTTCTAACGCTCGTGTTTGGGTGTACCTTTGATTATGATGACTTATGGATTTTATCCTAAGTACATTTACCTAATGGTTGTACTAAAGGATCATTGGGCCACTTCTTGTTTATGATTTTTATTAATTAAATCATTGGACCTTTTACCTTAACTTCTTGACCATTTTACTTTTGGTTTTATTGTTGACCACTTTATCCTATCCTAAGTCTTATATTTACTTTATGGTCTTATTAATAAAACCTTTATGGTTTTATTAATAAAGACACTTGGTCCATTTAATTTACCTTATGTTTTATTTTATTTATTATTTCTTATTTTTGGATTTTGTGAAACACTCTAGTTTTTGAGGTATGCTAACCTAAAGTATCTTTCAATATATATATATGATATAGAGCTTACCTTGCAATACTATTGCGGCTGAATGATATGACCTCCTGTCCTTTCACGTGCTTATTCTCCATTGTTCCTTCAGGGTTCACCAGCGGCTCCGGTTCTTTCTCGTGCTTACTCTCCGTGCCTTTCCTCACGTTTCTTGCATAGTGTTTATCTTACACCTCTGCGTTTTTGGCTGAGTCTACTCTACGATTTGTTGGACAGAGTTTGACCTCTGCGATTTTGGTTCTTATGCCCGGCTTGATCTCTGTGATTTCTTTATCCAGGGGTTGTGCTTCGTGATTTCATTCTCAGCCGATGTTGTGATTAATCCTGGGCTCAATTTGGATTGATTTGGATGTGTGATTTCCTTCACATTTCCTTCACGGTGATATTTCACAGATTGAACTTGATATCTACAATTTCTTTATCCACGGATCTCAGCGATTTGGTTATTCACAGATTGTGCTTGATTTCTGTGATTTCTTCATCCACGGGTTGTGCTTGATCTTTGCATCCACGGACCCATCTTCTCTCTGCGATCTGTGTCACGGTTTTTTTTTGTCTCTACGATTGCTTACGAACCCATCTTCTCTCTGTGATCTATCTCTGCGATTACTTACAGGCCCCAAATATCTCTGCGGTCTTTGCTTATAGTGACCTCTGCGATATTGGGTTCACGGCTGTCTCCGTGATTTGGTTTGGGTGACCTCTGCGATTTTGTTATTTGGTGATCTTTGGTGGCCATCATGACTCTCACCGTGATTCCTCACGGGCTCTGCTTGATCTCTGCGATTTGTATTTTTCATGGCCTTTATATCTCAACCTGTCTCTGCAATTGATCTCTGTGTGAGAGTGCTTACGACCTGTCACTGCAATTTTACCTCTGTGTGCTGGGTTTCTTTCCCTGAGTGTGGACTGTGTATTTATCATCATGACTGTCAGAGAGTTTTGATTGTGCTAAGTCTGAGTGTCTCTTGTGCTAAGTGACTGTGTGTTCTTAGCATGAATGTTTTGGGCATGACTGAATTACTCTAGCCTGTGCCTGTACTTTTGATTGACATCTCTCTGATGACTTAGAGTCTGAGGTCTATTTATGTTTGCTTTAACCCTCTCTCTCAAGGTACGTATATGGTTTACCCAGTTTGATCTTGTCCCTTCGGTGACAAGATCAAACTCAGAAATATCTGAGTGTAAAGTGGATCCAACAATGGTATGATTTTCTAATAATGTATCTATTGTTATGTACATGATATTCGAAGTAAAACATCTCAACTTCAACGCAGTGACCAGCAGAGCGTTAAAATTAACGCATTGACCAGCGGAGCGTTGAGTTGAAAGAGATGAAAATTATTTTCTTGCTTTATTATAGTTTAAATTTTATTAAAAGCACTATTCTGAATCTGAATGCACATGTTCATGCATTTATGTTTATTACATGTACTGCTTCTTAAAATTCAACATCATCAGGTATGGGTTCTCATCCATCGTGTGATGAATTATTATAGTCCATCCCAACTCTACTTTCAATGATACGTGTTCGTTCTAGAAATTGGGAGTAGGGTAATTGGGAATTTCTCATTTGGAATTTTCCACCCTTTATCTTTTCCTTTGAGAGCTCTTGGAAATTTTTAACTTATTTGAGGTTGAATGTCAATTCCCCTACTTGGGCACATAAAATGCCTATTTTTTCTGTCAGCCTGAGATGTCTTCCTCCTGTCATTGGAGGAGGCAGGGTGGAATATTGGGCAGCCCAAGCTTGGATATCATCGGTCTTTCCTCTTCCTGGTACTATCCTTTATCGAATCCATGGTAATTGCAGTTTTTGTGAGGATACTATGCAATCTCTTTCATTCTACATGTAATTTTGAAGAGCATTTCTAGTTTTTAGTCTCTCTTCTTGGTTGGTCATTGTGTCAATTTCCACATTCAATGCTCAAAGCACAACCGAAGTTGGCAGACTGTAAATGTTTTAATCAGATTTTTTCTTTGAAAATTCTTTTCATCTAATTGATGTTTGTTGTCGCTTTCTCTTTCATGATGTTGATAATTATTGCTGAATCCTGTATACAATTGATGTTCTTTATACCCTCTCTAATTGTATGGTCCAATCCTTTGAAAAGGGTGTGTGTTTTTCCCATGTTATTGGTTGTAATTCCTATTCTCACTTCCGACTCTCCTCGAGTTTCCTTTTGGTGCCCCTTCAAAGAATAGAACTGCTGTCTTGTAATTATTTTTTATTTTATTGGAAAAGCTTTGTTAACTTTTGGGTTGCATTTTAGTTTTAATCCAATCTGTTAACTTCCAGCTTTATATTCAGTCCAACTCTTGGTGTATTTACTTTCTTCCTTTGCTTCCTTGCAATTTGTTTTCACCAATTCTATTTTTGAGATCTAACTTTCAATATTTCCCTTAAAACATCTATTTTTTCTAATGGTCAAAAAACACCTTGTTTCTATGGTTCCTAAAACTACATATTCCACACCTTAGCATACGATTCAAAGCTTTCTTAGTAATTGTTTTACCTTATCAGGGATCTTGGGTAAACTTTGTACTAGTCTTTCACCAATCTACTCTAGTTTGAAGGCCCCGACGACAGAAAGATTGCAACACCAATCAAATCTTCAGATCTGCATAAACAATAGTCTGAATGAAAAATTCCAAAGTGCAAACACCGCATGTCAAGATAGGAGATCAGCCTTGTAAATAGATGCAATCTGATTTACACAAACAGCAACATGAATGTAGCAGACAAGAAACAGAGATTTGGAACGGTAAGTTCTATCTTCTCATTCACACATAAGAAAAATACAATAACATCCGAAAGGAATTATAGTAGCATCTCACAAGCCTTAAACACACGCTTAACATTCCACACATACAAGAATGAAAAACCCCAAATAGTGGACCACGCTGACCTAGTCAAACTTGACAAGAGGGAAGGATGGTTACAAAACCACTTGCTAATAATAGCCTTAAAGGTGGTGCCCCACATCCCAAGGAATCTCTCCTCGGGGACTGCCCGAGGGCCTGCACAAGCAGCTCTAACCCTGCCCGGGTGTGCTGAAGGTGGCCCTGCCCAGGGGAGAGAAGAGGGGCATCCCGTGAGGTAAGAAAACTTATTATGAAGGCATTTGCAAATACAACAGCATGAAGGTCTAATTATACAAAGGACATTTTGGAATAACCAGCAACATAGAATAGGGATTCGAGTGAGCAGCAGTAGCGGTTTTTATTCGAACAGCAGAGAACCCGAATTAGAAGAAAGCCTCATTTGTGACAGGCCTGTAGGGCTTAAACAAGAAACCCGAACCCAGTCAAGGTCACTTTCAGACAGGCCTGAATTATCTTTTCAGTACCTTATCAGCAGTTAAAATTTGGCCTCAGCAAAAGGACAGTTCTCCTGATCTGTCAGAAAGAAAGGCGTTAAACCAGCAGCAACAGTATTATTTCAATCTCTACTATGGATATCAGTTTGAACATGATTTATTGGGCTCATGACCATGAGCAATAAGCAGATCCTTATGAGCAGAAGTATATGCACTTGATAAGCCAGTCAACAGTTGATTGAGTTGTGGATGAGGTGATAATGACAACCTTTACTTGACAGTAACCTGTGGCAACCATTATATGACAGAGATATCTTCAACTTGACAGTGTTCAAAAGGATAATATATTTTGGAAGGGGGTTCAAAGCTATATAGATCAGTGTGAAGATATAACATTCAAATTCTGTATACCGTGACATAAGAAGTGTCCTCTAAACACTTCTATCAGACCATGCTCTACAGTCATCAATAGTAGTAGCTGCTAAAGGTACATATTCAGGTATGATTTGGTGGATCAATTCTTGATTTAGTCAAAAGCCTATCTCTGTACATTTGTCTTAATCAAACTATCAAGAACTGAATTCTTGGGCATGCATGAAGAACACCAAGGACTGATAGAAGAAGATCATTTTGGACATAGCATAAGATAAGTGTGATCTCTGTTGACAAAGGTGAAGATACAAAATTTATTATGAAGCAAAAACATTATGAAGAATCCAAGCATGTTCCACAAGTGTACATATGAATCATTCAAAGACAGTCACAATACCACAGTTCAAATAAGCAGTCTGAGTTTGATTGAAGTCATCATACTCAGCCAAGAATACAGAGACAAAGTGACATAGTTGTATGTGCCAAGCAGCTCATTTCTGGTAGTATGTTATAAACAAGGTATGCATCATATTGTTTGGCTAATTTGAATGTTATATATAACAAATATGATCATGATGCTTCTGCAGTAAAAATGGTAGACAAACACAGAGTTGAATGGTTAAAATGTATATGGTAAGATAAGAGCCAAGCCTTGCATTGGAACCAGATGACCCCATCGTGACAAGCTAAGAAAAGTTTTAATATTCTACCTTGTGCTTTTTGAATTTTTTTCTTCCTTCTTTGTGTCCATGGGAATGGCTTCCAGCTGAGTGGCTAAGGTCATTCTCTTCCATTGCCATCAAACCAGAAATATCATCATTGAAGTCATCCATCATACCCATCAACCTGTCCAATTAAATATAAAGATGAAAATTAAATATACTTGGTCAATCAAATGATGCACATGTACAGTAGAGCATATATATAAAAATCTATTAAGTTAGAACAATTGCTATTAAAAAAATAAAAAATATGAAGGGAAAATTTATATAAGAATACAAAAGATATCCAGGATATCATCCTCACCCGTTTCTTGACCGCTTAATATGTTTAATCCTCTTTTTCTCAATTCTTGAAAGAGGAACACGAGTAAACAGTTCCTCTTCTTGACGAGCACGTTCTTCAAACTTAAATTGTTCTCTGAGCAGTTCTTTACTTTCAGCTCCAACAATTTCTCTTACCTGTAAAAGGAGATCAAGCAACAACGTTAGCCATTCAAACATACACCACGTTTAGATAAACACAAAATTCCAATCATCCACCTCTTCTGGCCTTCCTTCTAGGTCATTTGCAAGCTCCTTCACAAAGGCACTGCGGGATGCTTTCCGTAATGTCTCCTTCTGCTTACGTATTTCCAACTTTTTATTTCTTGCGTTCATTTCCTCGTCCATAGCTGTTGGAGCAAACATTGGAGGCCGATATACACCTTCACCATCCTAATAAATGTATAAATTCAAGTATTAGTTTTTACAATGCTCTGTAAGTGCATAGAAATAAATATGCTAAATGAATCACAGGATTTGCTACAGTGCTTATCACGTTACTAATATCAATTACCTGAGTAGATTGATCCAGCTTAGAGACAAGCATATCTGGGTTTGGCCTATATTTTAGAGCATCTTCTTTACCCATACCTAAACTCTCTTCACTTTTACTAGAGATTCTAGTGACAGGAGCATTATTAGCCACCCTTGAAAGCTTCTCAATTTGGTACTGAAGTTTTTTGTCAATTGGCCGAATCTATTCAGAAACAAATTTCCACAAAAATAGAAGAAATTAATAAAAATAAAGGTGCATTTAATCAAATTAAACATCCGCCATCAGTCATTAAATAATAAAATATCAAAGAATTAATCATGTAATCTGCAACACAATATAAACCAGTGATAGCAACAAACCTTCTCCAAGAATAGTCTAATTTCAACAAGCTGAGAGATGACTGGGTGGCCTTGAATTGAAGAACCCTCTGCTTTCTGAATTAAATAGTAGACAATCGATTGACAATAACTCAGAAGCAATAGATGCTTAGCATCTAGGTAGCTTATCCCATCTTTAGTAGCATACATGTTGACCTTTACCTAAACAAGGTCACGATTAAGGTGAAATGAATTTGCATTAAAGCTCCTCTCTTATTGCCAGATACTTTTATGATATCTAACCTTATATCAAACATACAGAACCTCAGAGTTCCCTACCTGCTGAACAAGTGGCTGTAATTTACTTCTAATTTGATCAAGTCCCACCTTCATTTCCACTAGCAGAGACGCAAGCCGTGGCGCATCACTACCAAGTCAAACCAGAGGTCAAATTTCTAAAAGCTCTGTGATATAATTTTTTCAAAAAGAACAATAAAAAGATGGAAGAATTGGTTCAAAAATACCAATATCGAGATGGCAGCATTGCATGATAACCCAATCAAACAACAAACATGACAATGAAACACAAACAAATTAAAACTAAAATATTATGATAAGCCAGCCGACGCTGGATACAGATGGGACCCACAACTTGAGGAGCCTTCTTGATTCTCCCCTCCGATGAGAATATTATGATGGAGGAAGGGTTGGCCAACCCTTCTCAATGATCACCCTCTATTAGAATATGAAGTAAGCTATCTACCCGACCATTTGCACCGGGTCCCACTCAACGCCTTGAGTGATAGCATACTCCGTTAGTCTTCCGTCCCTCCTAAATACACCTCCCCTGTCATGGAAGCTTTTTCTCTTCTGAGCAATCCATGTTTTATTTCAACTTGCCATTTAGCAGGTTGATTACTTTTCCCAGCTTCATTTGAGTCCCTTCCTAGGTTGGGAAGAACAACCTACTCGCACGTTGAAGTCCAAATTCTGTCGCCCGGATATGATCTCCAGCAGCATCATGCCAAAGCTATAGACATCGGCCTTAGCAGTAATGGGCATCCGCGTTCCTACAAGATGACATAAACAGTGAGTCATTGTCTTTTGCAAATGAGAATTGCAACTAGCATGTCGATCATATCCGTTCAAAACTCTTCATTATTTTCAACGACTCTCTTTGCAATCCTCGTAAGAATTTCATTCACCATATGCTCGCTAGACTTGGACCGTAAACAAGAATGTTAAACGAGTCCAGTTTCTCTTTTTCAATCAAACCCTACCAGCCGAAATATTCAACTGGCAATTCTTGGATCGCCTCACCTCCAAGGTTATCCAATCTATCGATGAGGGAAAGAAATCCGTAACTGGTGTCACTTGCCATTGCTGTAATTGTTCACAAATGGAGAACACAACTTAACTGGGCAAATCAAACAGGTCACGTCAAACTGGACCTGCCTGCATATGAATTATACTACCGGACCTGCATGAAATAGGTTATATTGGCTTTAACTCTACTAAGGCGAAGTGCACGGGCCTCTACGACTCTCTAATTAATTGCAAGGACGTATAGATTGGTTCAACTTGGTAAAGCAACTAGGGGCACTGAGATTTATTATATTCATATTGACTTATCTGTTTTTATACCTCGTTCACTAGTTCCTCAAATGCAGCTCCCAAGTGAAGAGTGCAAGCTCCCAATCTGCCTTGTTCCTTTATGTCACCAGAATTAAGAGCCAAGTGCGCTATGAACATGAAATATCCTGGAAGAATCTCCTCTGCTCGAGCTTCTAAAAATGATGCAACGTCTGGTCTGAATTGGTTGAGATAAGCTTTTAACAGTGATAGAGTTTCCAAAGCTTTTCGTATAAGAGACAAAAACTTAAAAACAAAACATATTTGAAGGTCACCTTTAATATTTAATACCGTCTATTGATCGGCGGGGAAGGACAGGGCTTCAACAAGAATTAGGAATGTAAATTTATTATCTTTATTAATTCACTTATTTTTCATAGATTTTGGAGATACTTGTCTTTTGGTAGAAGTTAAAATAAAAACATAATCTGTGTTTTATGTTTTGAGCCTCAAAATGCCTTAAGAGTCTAGGTTATCATTCTACACGATGTACTGTAGCAAATTAATCATTCATTTCCTGTTGTTGGATCACAAATATTTGGTTGGCCTGTAATTCAAACATTTTGACTTAATATTTGGTTTGTTTGTAATAATTTCAGTTTCAACTATTAAATATAATCATTCCAGGATAGAATGATGCCTTAAAAACCTATTTGGCAGAAAATAAATGAAGAGTCAAAAGTAATCAGAGGATCCCATGGCCTTTGGTGGAACTACGAACTTGTAAAAACTGCAGGATATAATGGCCTTATATGGAACTAAAAAACAACATGAATTGTTGATAGGGTAACCGGTGTGTAGGATTTGATGGGTTGTGGCCTTCAGTGCCTAATCGGGCAAAATATTTCTTAGGCTCGTTCTGAGAATTCCGTTGAGTTGCTTCACAGTCGATATTTCAAAAAGTAAACATGCAATCAATTGAGAAAATATTTCGTATACAATATGAAGTAAATAACAAACCGGTAGCTGGACATTTATATAAAATTTGTAACACTTCCCATCAAAATTGATCTCTGAACATCATCTATATTATGTGATTTGAGCATTAATGTATCCTTGTTTTTAGCAGAAGTCGATTGGCATACTCCATACAAAACACGTTATCTACTTCCCTCGCCTCCATGACAGATTTCGCATTCTTGCAGATCGAATGCTCCAGAACGGGCTTGATGGCCAGGACCATCTTTAACTGCATAAGAATCATTGGAATAAAATGGGTTATAGTCTGTTAATAACTCCCACTGATAAGATTAGTGAGAACTGATCATATTCAAGCATGGCTAGAGGTAATTACTTGGACAAACGAATTGTATACATAGCTTGAATCCACGTTTCCACCCTTCATGCAAAGCACACTCTCCAGAGGTTTGACTGTCTCCATTGGATAGACGAATACAAAAGCTTTGTTTGGAAAACACTCAGCAATACTCTAAAATGTGATGGCTGAATGCAAGGTGAAGGTTCAACAATGAATATTTATAGCAAACCAGGAGACTATTGAGTTAATGTACTTCAGATCCCCAGTTTGGACGTCAGCGCACCTTCGAGTAGGTTGTTCTTTCCAACCTGGGCAGGGACTCAAAATAGACCTTCTGGATGCCAAGCAGAAACAAAACATGGATTGTGTAGGTGAGAAGAGATGCCATGATAGGGGCGGTGCATGGACTGTTCAAGTGAGAAGAGCTGCATGATAAGGAGTGGTGCATTCAGGAACACAGAAGTTTAATGGAGTAAGCTATCAATAGTGGTGCATTCACGAACACGGAAGTTTAACGGAGTAAGTTATCAGTAGACGGTGTCTGGTGGGCCCCGGTGCAAATCGTCGGGTCAGCTAACCCTTCCCCGTGATCGGCCAGACAAGAATAGTATGCCTGAGAAAGGATCAGTAGACCCTCCCCCTGCACCACCTCAACAAAAATACTTTGCTGGAGGAAAGGTTAGCTAATCCTTCACTGGGATCCAATAGACAAAATTGCTATGCTTGAGGAAGAGTCAGTCAACTCTTAATACAATATCCCTCTATGTGAAAACTATGCTCAAAAAATCACGATGTCTGCAAAAAATCGCGATGCTTCAGCAAAAAATCACACCAAAGTAGAAAAAATCGCCCATGCTTGGGGTTTACACACTTAAAGAACTATTTTTGGGTTTTTATTTGTCGTTGTCATTGTTACAAGGGGACGTGCTCCCTAGTAATTAATGGTAATATTAAATTCTTAAAGTAAAAGTTGACATTCTCCTTTCTTTTCTTTTCTATCCTTTTACTTAAATTTTTAATATTACCATTAATTGTTTCAAGATGTTTGGGAGTGGTTCCAACCTCATCAGACTTCATATGGAGAAAGTAGAATTTCATATCCCATTAAGAATTCAGGAGACTTAACCGTTTTCAAGATTTCAGAATTAACCGAAATGCGACATTTCCCTTGGATTTTATCATGTATGAGGTTATGAGATTGATGTTTAACCAAGAGCACCAACACCTATATGCACCCAGATTATGATAGTGATAGTCTATTTCAGAAATATCATTTATGATTTATTATATTACATTGTTATCAATGATCATGTATGTATTTGTCTCTTAGATTATAATTTATTTAACAATTAACTTTCAATGATTTATGTTTCAATTTGCATCTATTCTTCTATCAAATTTGTAGTATTTATGGTGGGGTCCCCTATGTTGAAGACATCTACATCTCCTTCAACGTTTACTAAAATTTGGGGGAAACTTCTACATAGATGATGTAGGAACTTCCATTGGCAAATGACCCATGACCTTTTCCTGTAAAAGGGGGAGAGGTCACTGATTCTCTAGGATAGGATTGTAGCTAGCTACTAGATTTGTCTTTGTAGATGATTTATGATGATGAGATACATTTATATATTTGATGACATTTTGTATTGGTTATCCACTTTTGAGCCTTTTATTGGACAACTATATTGGACAACTATCAGGTTTTAGGATTAAGTATTGATTCTGATGTATCATTTTGATTTGGCACCCACTACATCATATATATCGGTGTTTTTCCTATATTTATGTGTCGATGTATTTAATTGATGGTGTTGGTTTATATCTTTAAAAAGTTTTAAAAAAATAAATTTATTTTCTATTTTTTAACAGTCACAGTTTGCCGATTTTTGCCGATTGTTTCCCCGATGTTGCTGAGAAGTTGTCTTCCGGACCCTTGCCGATTTTTTGTCGTTGCCGATGTTTTCAACAATGTAAGATATTTAAATTTCGGAGAAAACAACATTTTCAAGATTCCAAAGCATTAGAGACAAAATATCCAAAGTCTACTCATGTGTATAGCATATACAATATAAGAGTCAATATATCAAAATGGCACAAAGTGTACCACTATCCCCACAGGCCACTCCCCAATCCCACAGTCCACTACTGAATGTCGTCTCTATCATGGACTTGGTGACTCTTAACTAACAAGCTTGAGGCTACAACCTACAAGTTCTCTCACGAGTCACAATTCACCGCTCCCCCACATTGTAGTGACTGCACAATGGCACAACTCACTGTTCAACACTTCAACAATCAAGTTTCAACACAGTCACGGACTCCACGACCTCAGCTCACTATTTAGACTTCAACACAGTCACGAGGCACAAAACCAAACAAAAAATGAAATTGTGTTGTTTTTTTGAGTCTGTGGGCACCCACACAAATTTCTAAACAAACTGGCCGATTTTTTATGTAACTCGATCGATCAGACCGGTTCGACACTGAACTGGCCGATTCGATGCCCAGATCGACCGGATTGGTACCGAACCGGTCGACCAAACCGATTTGCAGACCAAGTTGATTTGGTTCTTGATGAAAACAAGAGACCAACTGATTTCGAAACTGGTTTGGCCAGTTTTTAAAACTATCCTTAAGATTACATTCCATTGGGACATTCACTAAGAAGATTAAGGGAAGATTAAAAAAAGCACAGAACCTAATCTAATTAAGGGTAGCATCTCAACTCTTCACCTTATCTTGAGTACCATAGCCTTTATCCACAAGCATTTAAAGGTTCACACAACAACAATTTAGATCCACAAAACCACACATAAATGGAAAAATAACCCTTACACTTCACATATGCTAAAAGTAAATATATCCATTAATCTCCAAGGAGATAAAAACTCCAATGATCCAACCATGAAAAGAATGGAGTGAAAGCTCCTTTATATAGGAGTTAGATCTCTCTTACAATGAAATATAATTATTTTTCCAACCAACTCCTTGACAAGTCCAACAACAATAAAATATGTAGTTAGTTAGGCCTTTGCCAAGTCAAAGGTCTCCCTTCCCTAAAGGTGAATTCACTCCACTAGAAGAATAAATAAAATATTACAAGGAAATTTCCAAGAGAGAGAAGGCGCACTATTAAAAAAGGCCCCTTTTACCAAGTCAAAGCTTCAAGAAACAATAAAAAACATCCTCCTTGTGCACCCTTCAAGATCCTTTGACATGGTAAAATAAAATAAAATGTCTTTTCCAAATAACCACTTCCATGAGTTGAGTCAACGAATGATAAAATATTGAGGTAGTTATAACGTCCACATGTGTGCCTTCTAAGAGAGATGGATCTAACCAACTTTCAACTTGATGTGCAAGGTGTGAACAAGGCCAATTCAAAGATGCAATTGGACGTCATAAGGAGCAAACCGCCTAATGTTTTAGGGGAATGTGTAAAAGGATAAATGCATGAAGTGGTATGGTAAAAAATAAATTTGTGAATACAGGCACAATAAAATATTATTATTTTAATATATTACCTTAAAATGCGTGTCAAAAAAAGGGGCCCTACCCTCAATGTTGATGAAATTGTCATTGATGCCAACATGGACTTGCAGTGGCCCCACTGGATGTCATTGATGCCACCAAGTCTTGCATTGTATTGGACCCCTTGCAGAGTGGGTTTGTGCCTTGAAGCACCTTGTACCCAGTTGACAAGGTCCCTGTACTCACAAGACTGGATCTTGATACCACGACCTTGCTGAAGATGTTGAAGACCTTGCTAATGGCGCTGAAGACCCTGCCAATGATGATGAAAGCCTTGGTGGTGATGCTAAAACCCTTGTGGACGATGGAGAAGCCCATGAAGCCTCTTACTTGATGGGTTAATGGTCCGTGAACCCTTGAAGGAGATGATATGGTCGTATGTAGGTTGATGGGGTCTTAGAACCCTTGGAGATGTTCCTAGGACATGAGGAAGACTTGGTACCTACTTATATAGTGGTGTGATGACACTTGGACACTTGCTTGCATGCTTGTTATTGATGATGACCTTGATACCCTTGATAAGGTCATGGAGTCCTTGGAGGTGGGCATATGACCTTCTCGCATATGGTCATTTGTCCTTGGTCCTTGATGAAGCCCTTGAGGCTTGTGGTGACCTAAGTTGGTTGTGGACAAAGGTGGAGCATACCCTAAGATCTAAACAACTTTTGAAGAAGCCCACGTAAGGACACCCTTGCTTATGGTAAGAAAGGGTTTGTGTGACAGATAAAGGCACAAAATATTAAAATATAAAACAATAAACAATACCTTGTTGACCTTGAAGAAGTCGACTCCAAACAAAAATTAAAAATAAAAATTGATTTTATTATAGGTCGGCCCCGAAATTATGGTGAAAATTTAGTATAAATACCCTCTCAAATCTTCACTTTTGGGATGTGAAATTTCGGTGGAATGCACTGAGATTTTTTTCGGGGGTCTAGGGTCTGAGGCAGCCACAGAACAGCAGGAGCAGTAAAACTCACGTGGGTGCAGCAGGCCCTAATAATTGAGGTGCAGCAGATCCGAGGTCTAAAGCAGATGAAGAATTGCAGACCTGAGTTTGTCTGACAGTCCGAAATTTGTAGAAGAGGTTGAGGTGGAGTTTGTGACTAGTGCTGGAGGTTTTTCCACACAGTCCCGAGTTTTGGTGAAGTCACCAGTCATCTTCAGTTCAAGAAGTTACATGCAAGGCTAGCATACAAGACACAGTTGCACAACAGGCATCCGAAGTCTCAACGGTTGATTCTTGATCTATGACAATCAAGTTGTAAGTTATGTATCTTGTTCCATGCCACAGTATTCAAGAGAGTTCAGATCACCATAGTATTGAAGTTCTGGACAGGCAATACTTTCTTTGAATGATCAGATCTCTACACAATTTTTGATCTATGTATATTCTCTTAAAATCCAAAGAGATTATCACAAAAGTCACAAACATTAGAGTCAAAGCTTTACAGATCCGAAGGTCTCTAAGGTGACAACTCCAATGCTTATCCTGTTGAAGTCATAAGTGACTTGATCTCTGTCAAACATCCTGAGGCAAAATTTGTTACTGAGGCAGCAAAGGAGCAGTAGCTGAGATTGTTTCTTTTGAAGACCCGAATTTACATAAAGGGAAGATCTCTTGGGTTTGATTTGATTGTTTTCTTACCAGCATTAGCAGTAGAGATCCGAATCCTTCTTCCACAGAGATGGTTGTTGTTTGAAGATGGGTATAAACAGTTCTGAGTTTCTCTTTTGCCTGAACAGCAGTGTTGGAGGCTTTCTACACTTGCTTGGGGTCCATTTTTAAAGCATACACCAGTCCTGAACAGACCCTAGTTATTCCACTGAATTATTCTTGTTTAGGGTTGCCTCAGTCACGAATTTTTAAAGGAGAAACAATCCTATTCTACTCAGCCTAAAACAGTCCAGTTTTGTGAAGTGATCCAAGGTTGAAGTTTGGAGGGTTTCCATAAACCTAAACACTCCAAGTTGTTAACAGTCTACCAGCATACATCTTGACAGTCCGAGCTTGCAAAAGAAGACAATCCCGAGTTAGTTTGGTTTGGGGCCCCTTCTCAGCACACACAATCCGAGGTGTTTGAGGTCATCATACATAGCTCTAATTCAGCCTCAGTCATTGAAGTTTACACAGTCTGAAATTTGATGAATGTCTGCAAATCCATGACATGGGCAAAAGCTTGATGTATGCAGACATAGTACCGCAGATCTAAAAGGATGATCACTTAAGAAGCCTACATCATATGAAGTGTCTCTGCAAGTAAGAGAAGGCACACTCAGGATCTAGTTGCATTTTGAGAAGCTACAGCAATACAAGGTATGTTCAGTCTTGCAGATGTCTTGTATTAGTTCTTGTTCTGATTAACAAGACACAATATGTAAATTGTTGAGTTTTCTAAGTTGATGGGATGGAAGTTAGTTGAGCAGAAGTTGCTTATGTTTTTGATGTCAAAGGAACCCTTGATTAAGCTTTGAAAAGAATCACTTTAGGTAGACTCAAGTTGACTGAGTTTGAAGATAATCAAATTAAAGATTAACTTGACAGTGATATAGGAAAGCAGTGACATGGTTGTGAGAACTACAAAACAGACTGATAAGAGGGCAGGAATATCTCTTTGTCTTGGTCTTGGCATAAATGTATTCCTTGATGAGCAGAAGTAAAAGGAGCAAATCTTTAACATAACAGTAGCTGATCCGAGATGTGTGACAGCCAGGATTGATGGTGAAAGCAAAGACAAGTTGATTGACAAAATTGACACTGACATGTTTGTGTTTGAATACATTTGACTATAAAAGATTGGTGATTTTGGTTTGAAGTTTTTACCAGCACACTGTCCACATGTACAGCAGCAGACAGATACAAACCCTATAATGTTGATGATACTGTTTTGATGCTTATGGACAGAATAAGAAGTGATGACATGAATGAAGAATTGCTAGGACAGAATGCTCTGTGACACAAACATTGTGAAAATTGTGAATTGCTGATATTTCTTCTAGGACAGTATGCGCTTGGACAATGATGTGCTAATTTGCTGATAGTATTCCTGACTGAATGCTTTGTACAAGGTGTTATACATAGGCCTGATTGACAGCTGTAAATGAACAGTGATGGGTATGCAGTTGACTTGTTGACACATCTTATGACAGCTGAAGTATAAGAGCAAGACTAGATGATGGGCAGATCTTTGTTGAATTGGCATGATCTTTGAGCAGTAGAGCAGATGATGAGAGCAAGTGTTGATGAGCAGTTGACCAGTAGATGAAGTATTGACCGAAGGTTGTTTAGCAGCAGTGTTGATAAAGAGCAGAGATTGATGATCAGTGATAGGAGCTGTATGATGACTTGACAGTGAGCAGCGTTGATGATAAGCAGAGATAATGAGCAATGTTGATGATGAGCAAATGAGCATGAGCAGAGACAGTTGACAGCAGATTAAAGAGACAAGTGATTGATGAGATGACGTGACAGTAAGATTTAATTTGAAAAGCAAGCTTGTCTTGCTTTTTGAGGTTAAGATACCTCAAACCCTTCTTAGCAGGGTCTAAGAAAACCAGGCAGGGTCCGGGATGCAGAGTAGGTGCTCTTCATATCAGTAGGTGCTGATTTTACCTAATGGTTGTAGCCGGACCAAAACTAATACAAAAATATTACAAAATTATATGGTGTTGTGTTCTTTTGTGCTATGGTTCTTGATGCTTTTGATATGTGAATGATGAAGTGAAAGATGTTTATGAAATGATTATGAGATTAGTAGAATAATGGTATGATGAATTGGTAGTTAATTGTGACAAGTCAAGAAAAGTTGTAAAATTGCTTTACACTGATTCACCCCCCCTCTCAGTGTCTAACACTCAATGTGTGACACATGTCTTAAAGTTGCATTCCTTATTGCTTAATTGATTAACACTTAGAGAATGAAGCTAAAAATCCTAATAACAACTATAAAAAATTAACGCAATGCACAACCTACCATTTGTGTTTAATTAATCTATACATAAAATATCCAAAACCAGTTTCACACTGGACATATTGAAAAGTGGAAATATGGTGAAATGAAGGATTAATATAACATGAAAAGGAAAATGTAATCCAAATGTGTCACATGCCTTCGAGGAGAGGAAAAGTGATGAGGTGAGACAAGGAAAACACTAGGCAAATGCACCACCATGCTAGAGGTTACTAAGAACTCAGAACAACACATGAACTAACCATGCAACAACCAAGTGAAAGTAGTGAATAGAATATAAAAAACACTTATCCAAAATAAAGAATGTGTCCATCAAACTGCAAAGAACATCATGCAAAAACTAGAGCATCATCCACCAAAGATCCCATCCAATGTTGGGCAATGCTCCATGAAGAAGTACTCCCCTAATTCAATACAATGCTCCAAAGAAACTAGCTGCAAATCCCATAAATGTGATAAAAAGCACAAGTTTACCACTAATACAAAATGAGAGGTAACACTATGCTAATGGAAGACTTGGTCGATGCTTCCACCCCTATCCACTAGACGAGAAAACTATCCCTAAGAAAGGATTAATCGACCCTTCCCATGCACCACCTCAATGCAACTACTACTTTAGAGGAAGGGTTGATTGATGCTTCTTAGGTTTCCAATAGATGGGATTACTATGTTGGAGAAAGGGTTGGGTGGCCCTTACAAAGGACCTACCTCCACATGAAAACTATGCTCAAGGAAGGGTCAATTGACACTTCCACTGGATACCCAATGATCCAATGATGCAAATACTATCCTTGAAGAAGGGTTAGCAAACCCTTCTTTGTGCTCACCCTTGATGAGAATATTATGATAGTGGAAGAGTTAGCCAACCCTACCCTATGATTCACTAGACAAGAATACTATAATTGAGAAAATATTCGCTAACCCTCCACCTTGCACCCCCTCGACATAAATACTATGATGAAGGTGTTGTTGTAATTGTAACTTCAGAAGATATTTTGATGTATATTATCATTGTATATTGTTGTACCCTCGTCGAAGATGTTTTCCCTCCGTTTGAGATGTCATTATTGTGTATGGTCATTGAGATAAACCCTATGTTGTAAGTCGGGGCAAAATTCCCCAAGATAAATAAAGTAAAATGCATTTGTGAGTATTCCTAGGTAGGTCAGCCCCAAAGAGATAACCTTGCCAACCTAGTTAGTTGAGTAAGTCACTCAACTGAAGAATATAAATAGGGAAGCACCCTCCCTATTTGGACATAGACTCGCTCACTCTCTCATGTGCGCATTAGGAGAGAGAGGACAAGTTCACTAGAGGAGGAAGAGAGAGAGTTGCAGAAAACTTCTTATTCTTGGGTTTATCCATCTTGTAATATTGTCTTAGTGACGAAACTATTCTAAGAAAGTTTGTGGGGTTCTCCTTTATGGTTTCCCCGAGGAAAAACTTTGTGTCTTGTGTATCTTGGATATCTTGTTGTGCTTGGTATTCTTTCAAAAAAATATCCTAATTGAATTAAATTAGAAAAATTAACATGGAATCAAGGCCTCTCTGAAAGAAGGCATTGTGCAGCCGAAATACTGCTACGATTGCAGTTAATAGAAATTAGGGTTTCATGCTTGAGAACCCTAGAAGACAAAATCAAGTCATCTTTGAACTTTCGCTATAACTCGATCTTAGAGAAGGCTCAGGAAGTTGTAACTTGGACAGGCCAAATATAAAATCTTGTTGTATGTTGTGTGCGAATTGTTGACTAAATTGTCATTAATGCCAACAGATGTGTATCGGTGTGTCTTGGTGCCCCTTGAGGAGCCCCTGAGGGTTTAGTAGTTGTCAATGTCAAAGGAGACCTTCAGACATTGTCCAAGCCCAAGTCTAAAGCCCTTGGAGCCCTTTGGACAATGGCAAAAGCCCTGAACACCCTGTAGAGTGTTTGAGTAACCCTAAGTCGTTTCTCTGGTTCCCTAGTTATTTCTTTGGTTCCCCAGCACCACAATCATGCCCTATTACCCTAAAAAGTGTTCTTGGTGGGTTAAAGAAGTTGCAAGAGTCCAAATGACCCTTTCAGTTGTCATTTGCGTGTTATAGAGGTCATGGTACCCTAGGAGAAGCCTAGGCATGCCTTGTTGGACTCACGATTGCCATTAGACCAAAACCTGCAGGTGTTAATCTCCGCCACAATCGCCAGAGTTAGGATCTCGGGAGGCGATTAGTCCATGTCACGAAACTCACGAGGTGCATTGAACCCAATGTCCAACAATCTCCCCCCCAACGCAAGCCGAGTGAGTTTCGAACCCTTGACCTATTGCTCTGATACCATTTGTTGGACTCACGATTGTCGTTAGACCAAAACCCGCAGATGTTAATCTCCGCCAACACCGCCAAAGTTAGGATCTCGGGAGGCGATTAGTCCATGTCACGAAACTCATGGGGTGCGTTGAACCCAATGTCCAACACGCCCACCCTTTAAGTTATGTGTCTGACTCTAATGACCCAACAAAAAGGCCCTAAACCCTTACCTTTGGCCCCTAAGCCTACATCTACCCTATGCCTTGCCCTTAAAAACACTAATAATGCACTAATGATGCCCATTGCCCTTTAAATTAGTTCTTGAGGCCCTCATGGTGACCCTTAAGCCTATAACCCTTACCAAGTAACTTTTAGCCCTCAACTTAAATTAAATTGATTATCTTAAAGTCTTTAATCAATAAACAAATTCCTTAATAATTTAAATTAATTGATTAACCTTTAACTAAGTGAATGTGTGTGATTAAAATGGATTAAAAAGAGTTCAAACCCAATAAATGACCTACCTTTGACCACACTAGACCCCTTCTAGAAGTCGGCCCCACTAAATATTTAAATGTTAAAACAATTCTCTTTAAAAATCAAATTTAATTTATTGATTAAGCCCTTCACTAGGTCGGCCCGATACTCCTCCTAAACGCTCCCTCAACGTGTATAAAAACACCAACACTTGTCACTTTTTAACTATGAACAAATCCACAAGCTAACTGAGGTATTTCGGGTCTAAGGAGTAGTATAACAAAGGTCTTTTCGTGGGTACTTTTTGGCAGCAGCTAAAGGCAGCAAACCCAAGTTTTCCCTTCTTTTGGTGTTTGAAAAGGTGTACAGTTCGAGTCCATTGTTGTCTTTGTAGTGGCCCTTTTCTTGGTTTTTTGTGAAGTCAACAGAGAAAGAGGCAACAGACGAATGTTTAGAAGAGTGAATAGTCAACAGTCCCGAATTGTTACAAACCTGAGTTTTTGACAAAAAGAGCAACACCCGAACTTCACAGCCTTGATGATGTGTGAGTCTTGAAGAGCAACTACAGTCTAGTTTTTGCAAGTTTTTGGAGTGATCAAGAGTGCTTCTATTGATGCCCTCCTTGCCAACAAAGTCACCCCTGTTACAGTCAGTTTCTTGGACAGTCTGAAGCTCATACACAGCTCGAACGTCTGAGATCATCCATACTCTAAGTGATATGTCACTGTTGCTCTGGGGTGTTAGAACAGTCCAAGTCTTGATTGATGGACTTCTACAGTAATGACAAGGTATGTATGCAATTGTTGAATGTACAGTGTTGTATTTATGTGAAGAGCACATGTGTGTAAAGTAGAGTGTACAGCGGTGTGTACAGTAAGTGTACAATGATATAATTCTATATACAGTATAATGAAGATTATCTCCTACACTCCTAGATGACTATGATGCTAAGTTGCCAGAAAACATGGGTACGGGAACGGGTACTGGTACGGGGACGGGGACGGGGACGCCACTTTTTGAAACAGGGTACTTCGGTACGTCGGGGGCACTGTAGACATATATATATATATGTGTGTGTGTTAAAATTTATTAAAATAAAACATTTCACACTCACATCATACATGCATATTTGATATTTCTAAATTCAATGATTCATATGAACATTCGCATTGAAAATTTCAACATAAAATAATAAATTTGATAAATCATATGACATAGACTCAAATTAGATATCAACTGGAAGACTAAAGTTATATTAATATAATTAACAACATAAAATATTATATGTCCATGACACCATGAGTTCAAACTTCATTGCCATACTACATCCAAAATTTGCCTAAAGGCATTTTTAGACATGAAAAAGAAAGTTCAAAACAGCAAACATTGAACATGAACAAGATAGTTGATTTGGCTTCCTCAAGCCATGTCATCCGTATCCTTAGGATCAATGTCATTATCATCACTAAGGTCCTCTGTCACGTTGTCGCTGGAGTAGTGAGCACAGTGCACTAGCCGTGAGAAATGCAGTGTTGCGCTGGTTTAGGTAAGGGGCAAGGGCTCGCATAACATGTGTTTTAGTGTTTTATTATTTAATTTTTAAAATTTTAAACTTCAAAATTGTCAAATTGACTCATCCCGAAGAATGAGCTAAGATAAATTGTCCAATGGCTCTATCGGCCGCGTACCAAATCACGTGGTACGGCGTACCAAAATCCACGCAAGTACCCTATTTTCATACATGAAGTACCCGGTACGTGAGATTGGATTTGAGTACGGTTGGGTACGGCTGGGGACGTACCATTGAAGTACCCAAGTACCCGGTACTGGTTCGTGTACCCAACCCCCCGGTACGGGTACCCATGCAACACAGCTATGATGTGATGACACATGCTATGATACACACTATAATGATGATGATGTGATTATGCACTCCTATGATCCATGACAGATATACGATGATGATGTATATATGATGATGATACTCTATGACAATGCATAATGATTAGTGAAAGCATATCAGAACTCCTTAATGAATGATTGTGGATGACGAGGTGTACAAGAATGTACATAAGCAGTGCGTGGCAGTGATATATACAGTAATGATGTCGCAATGATATAGATAGTGATGATTTGGTAGTAATCAAAGAAAAGAGGCTATCAGCAGTAGAAAGTTTAAGGATTGGTATGTGACAGGTCCACAAGTTCGGTAATCTTTTTCTTTTAGGTGGCAAGACGGGGCAAGGAAAGGAGGTTGTAGCCTCCTTTCGGTTGTAGCCGAAGAACTAGGGAGTTGAAGCTTCCTTCAGGTTGTAGCTTGTAAATCAGGGGGTTGTCGCCTCCTTCCAGTTGTAGCTGGAAAATTGAAGTCATTGTAATAAAAGGGTTGTTGCCTCCTTCCAGTTATTTCTGGAAAACTATTTTAAAAAGGCTTTCATGGTTTTACCCCCGATACTTGGGTTTCCACGTCAAAAATTATTGTGTACTATGCAGCTTGCTATTTCCATTTACATTGATGACATGCTATGATTGGTGATCAGCAACTTGCTTTTGACTAAAAAAAATAGATTGTGCAAATACTGATTCACCCCCCTCTCGGTATTTCAACTATTTCAGCCTCATATTCACTATAATTTAGGAGATATGATTCCTCCAAATCAGGGTTCCAACCCCTTCTAGAATTCAGTCTTAAACAGGTGACCTAGGGAGAATTGCTATATCTCGGGATAGGAAGGTCCAAATCAAATTTCGCAAGATGTTGCAAATAGGGCATGGAATGTAGTTTCTGTCGTGTGAGTTTCAGACCCCGAAGTTGAAACAGTGACACGTGGCAGTCTGTACAAGTTCGTTATACTGAACCAGTCCTCAAACAAGTCACCTTGGGAATCTTATCATAAGTTCCACTTAGGGAATCCAATTCTGCTCTAACCTGTGGGATTTGAAAGAAGACATATCCAGCTATCTCACTACTAAGTTTCAGACCTTTAGGAGTAGGCATTTTGGAGATATAGCAGAATCAGCATCAGACAATTCTGCAAAAGAAATTGGAGAAACTAAAGCTTCCCGTTCCGAGCACTTCCCTCCACCGATTAGTTGAAAAAGGAGGACCATCAAACTCGCCCCAAGAGGGAGCATGTTTATATGGAAGAAGTTTCTCATTCTGTGGAGTTTAAATAGTTGACTGCGAGACACTATGGGAAGAAAACTAGGGCATCAGATATTTTGTAGTTTTGTCCACAGTTTTGGGAAAATGACTATGTTGCTCAACTCTCCTTAAGGAGGCGCATCTTTCTATCCAATCATATCTAAAAGTTACCTAAGTTAAAAAATTAGGGTTTCTCTATCAAACCCTAGGTCCACCAGAAGCAGTCTTCCAGAAAAGCTTTCAAGCAAACATCAAGTTGAAGCAATCTCATTGGTAAGTTCTATCCTCTACTTCCATTTGAGGTTCTCATTTTTATCATAATGACAAATAGTACCAAGCTTGAAGACAAGCTTGAAGGAGTCAAGAACTTCCGAGCATGGAAGTAGAGAATGCTTCTCATACTTGAAAAAGCATGACTTGGAGAACTATGTCAAAGAAGAAGTTGCAGATCCAGAGGAAGATGAAGACATTGAAGCAAAGCAAAAGAATGACATAATCAAAGCCAAGAGGATTATTTCCATCTTCATTGGATCTCGTACGTATCATCCTTGAAGACTTCCAAGGTGATGTTCTATGCAATGACCAGCTTGTACGAAGGAAAGAACATCAACAAGAAGATGACCTTGAGAACTCAACTCAAGGATGTGAAGATGCAAATGTCAGAAAGAGAGGTCCAGGATATTGCAAAAAGCGGACCATTGTTGCTCTCAAATGCAACCAAGGATGAATATATTGCAGCTAAGAAGAAAGCAAGGGAAGATTCATCAAGTGATGAGGAATATGTACTTTGATCTAGAAGAATTCTACCGATGAAGACGAAGATCATACTCTTATACATTTCAGAATTGATAAGAAGAGATGCAGTTGTGAATGAAGAAGTGACACTCAGATTCAAAACCGATACACAGTTCCATGTGATCTATGGTATAGAATACTTGCTCAACGTGAGCAAGATAGACAGGTCCTCAAAATCAAGATGATGATATTGTCAAAGACTCCAGATATTCTTGCAAGGACATAAGGATCAAGAGGGAGTCCACCCACCAAACAAACAAATATAAGTGTTTAATTGTCATTTCCTGTATATCTACTTACTTAAATGATATTGTTTAGTTCTATACATATGTATATTCAATTGATATATTATGCATAATTGAGTGTCTACATTTGTGAACAGTATACAACTAACTTGCATATGATGGGTAAGTAGCCTATGGTGTTGTACAACATTCTATTGCTACTTATCTAGAATGAAACCTCTTTGTTGACATATTGGAGTAGTGCACACTCTTAATAAATGTTCTGGTGAAGATGGAAGGCATCTAGAAAGTTACCATATGTATACGGGATATAGATGAATGTTGTAGCATTGGCTAAGATAGTTGCATGTGTTAAAGTTTAGGGTTAGGTTAAGTTTTAACATAAATAATATAGTCTAATGCATGAACAAAAATATAAAACAAGATTCATAATAGTACTGCTCCAATCAATTTAAACTACAACAAGATCGTACATAATTTTCATCTCTTTCAACTTTAACACTCCATTGGTCACTGCATTAAAGTTGGTCCTAGAGATGATTCATAAAATGCCATGTACAGTAACAAAATGATAAAATAATGTACAGGAGATATCAGCAGTAAAGAATCGTAACATATTTGTTCAATTGGGTGAACAAATGATGTAACTTCGGAGAGAGAGGGTTAAAGTAGACGGATACAGACCTCAGAATCTTAGTAAACAGGAAGAGAAACTTCAATCGATTACCCAAGCTTTAGTAGCATAGTCATACCCAGTACAATCACACTGACAAAGGACACACAGTCACGCTGGGTAAGAATACAGTCATGCTAAGCAGAGACACACAATCACACGAAGCAGTGACACACAGTCTAGGATAAATTTCATGCTGGCAAGAGTACAATCACGTTGAGTAGTGACAAGTAGTCACACTGAAAAAGGAAAACCATCCCGCTGAGCAGTGACAAATATGTCACGTTGAGCAGTGACACAGAGTCATGCTGAAGGAGACAACAGTCACGTTGATGGGAGAACCCACAGTTACGTCGGTGAACATAGACACAGTCATGCTAGGGCAGAGACTACTGTCATGCTTGGTGCAGCAAAACAGTCACGCTGACTATAGAAACATGTTCACGTTAGGGCAGAGACTACTGTCACGCTTGGTGTAGCAAAACAGTCACGCTGAGCGGAGGACTCGTAGTCACGTTGGTGAACATAGACACGGTCACGCTAGAGAAGAGACCGTAGTCACTCTAGAGTGAAGACATAGACACGCGGGTGTAAGAGACAAAGTCGCGCAGGAGCAGTAGAGGAGTCACGTGGAGCAGCAGAGGAGTCACGGTGACATTGCAAGTGACATATAGTCACGCTGCAAGTGATACACAGTCACACATGAGCAGGATCACGTTGATCAAAGGACTCATGGTCATGTGGAGCAGTAGGAGAAAGACATGATCATGCTGAGAAGGGATACTCAGTCAAGTAGAGAAGAGATATATGGTCATGCTGGCAGAGGAGAGATATCACGCTGGTAGAAAGGGTCGCAAATAGCAGCCAAAAACACACAGGTAAAATGAGATACGACCTCTCTCATAAATATTGAAGTATATCACTTTTATAAGGGTCTTGGTTAAAAAAAGACAATTAGGTTAACTTTAGAAAAAGTACCAAAATAAAATCAAAAGATAAAGTGGTCCAAATAAAACCATAAAAAATAAATGGTCCAATGGTCTTATAATAAAACCATAAAATAAATGGTCCAGTGGTCTTATAATAAAACCATAAAGGTAGAAGTCATCATAACAAGGGTACACACAATAAGAGTGCAAGTAAGATAAAGGACCATAAATCAACCAAAGGGGGTCACAATAAGACAACCCTCATACCCATAAGATCAAGGTGAAGCATAAAGGTGGATAAACAACTCCAACACCAAGGACATTAATCTTTTCTCTCTCTCAAGGTACATTGTTTCATATATTTCTTCATCAATGTATAAGAGGAAGATCCAAACTGGATGATGCAATCCTCTAGTCCTCAATACTGCTCGTAAGGGTTAGGTGCTAGTAACATCATCAAGGGGTGGGAAGTCCCTTAAGAAACAACCTAGCAATAACCAATTAGGAGAGAGGATATCACACATCATCATCTTGGTCTACTTGACCAAGAATCACCTGGTTAACTGACCAAGAGTGCTCTTGCAGGAACTGCTTTGTCCTAGACCAAGAATCTGCCTGGTCCCAAACCAGGAAGTCTCTGTCTCAACCTGCAGAATCTACTTAGACATCATGTCCAAGAAACTGTCTGGTCCCATACCAGAATACCCTAGAGACATATAGGGGCCCTAACCATATGTTAGGGACTTTGCCATGGCATTAACCTGCTTGGTCCCAGACCAAGAACCCCAAGAGACTACAGGGGGCCCTAGGGTACCTTTCTAGGGTCTTACTCTACCCTAGTTAACTGACTAGGGTACCATCCTCCCTAAGAATGGGTCCCACAGTTGAACTAACTTTAACAGCATGACTATGTGACATATATCTTTATGAATTAGAATTTGTCACTATTAATATGTTTTGGAAATTATGAAATGTTTCTAGTTATGCAACTGAATTTGACTTGTAGGAAAGATCGTGTACAATCACCTACAAGAAAAGAAGGATGAGGCTTGTTCCGAAGAACAAGTGATGAAGATTCTACCATTACACTAAAAGAAGATTCACTCCAACAAAATGAAGAGGAACCTGAAGCTCCTAGGGACAAAGACACCATGACAGAAGAAAGAGCTTTAGAAGAATCATGATCACAGAAAGCGGTAGATCCACCTCGAGAGATAAAGACCATCTTGGGCACGAGAGATCATCCAAGATGAAGAAAAGTATAACAGGACTTCCAAATAAAATAAGATGCCTCAGACAAACTCCAGTTATGTGACAATGTTATGTGACATCATTGATGCAGATCCTTCCAGCTATGAAGAAGCGTCCAAGAATAAAGTGAAGGAGACTATGATCAAAGAGTACCAGTTGATCATGGAAAAGGATGTCTAGGATGCGGTTCTGAGACCTAAAGGGAAGCCTGTAGTGTCTTCCTAGTGGATCTACAAGATCAAGCATGCAACAGATGGCCGCAACAAGGGGTACAAAGCAAGGTTCATGGTTTCTCTCAGAAAGAGGGAGTAGATTATGGCGAGAGGTGCTCTGTTGACCAGACACACTTCTCCAGTGAAGTAGAAGTGCATATCAAGCACAGAACCACATGTGCGCAAAAGGCTTTGTACGAACTTAGAAGGCACCCATGGGATAGCACATACAGTTACATGAGGAGCTTGAAGATCCCCTAGAGTGATGGAGATCTCAACCTTTGCTACAAGATTGAAGATGGAAGCCTACACGGGACAACAAGCTCACAGATGGGTGCAAGAGGAAATTTCAACAAAGTTCAAGATAGAGGATCTTGGTATCCAATGACCTTAAGAGATGACATAGATGGATACATAGAAGATCGGTAGCAAAGGAAGCTACTTGTCACTCCAATACATAATGTTCCAATACATAGAGTACAAAATGCAGAGGGAGGATGGTGCTCCGCTTCAGAGGGAGTGACTACAAAAGATCTTTGAGTTCGAGAATCTTGACATGGTATGGCATGATGGACAGCTTCCTGATGAGCTTAGGCTTTACCAAGAGTAAAGCGGATTCCAACCTTTACTTCAAGGTTAAAGGCGGAAGACCAGTGATACTCCTGCTATATGTTGATGACTTGTTTCTGACAAGAATGGACAAACACATTGTCGATGCAAAGAGGAAACTTGCCACTCAATTCAAGATGAAAGACCTAAGGATGATGCACTACTTCTTGGGCATGGAGGTGTGGCAAAGTGCGGATGGAATTTTCCTTGGTCAAGGAAAGTATGTCGTGGAGATTCTGAAGAGATTTGAATTGTTGAATTGCAAGGAAATGACCGCACCTATGGCATCGAACTTGAAGCTATTGTGTGATGCTTCAACAGAGTCGGTCGATGCCACGATGTATCATTAGATGATTCTTCATTGAGGTACCTGACGAATACAAGACTAGACACATGCTTTGTTGTGAACACCCTGAGCCAATTCCTGACAGATTTGAGACATGTTCACCTGATTGCTGCAAAGCATGTATTAAGGTACTTGAAGGGTACAGTTGAGTATGGGCTCAAGTATGACGCGAATCAGAAGATTAACCTGCACGGTTATGTTGATTCGGATTGGGCAACCAATGCCACTGATAGGAAGAGCACTTTGGGATGTTGCTTCACTTTGGGATCTAGCATGATCTCCTGGTTTAGCAGGAAGTAGTCCTCATGGCGCCAAGTACAGTCGAGGTAGAGTATGTTGCAGCCTGCTCGGCCAGTTGTGAGGCAGTATGGCTTCGAAAGCTATTGTTTGATTTGTTTGGTCTCAAGTTAGAGGCGACTTGCATCTTTTGTGACAACCATAGTTGCGTGAAGTTGTCGAAGAACCCGGTGTTCCATGACAAGTTGAAGCATATCAAGATCGAGTATCACTATATCTGAGATATGGTGCAGAGAGGAGCAATGAAGCTCCAGTATGTGGCGACAGACGAGAAGATAACCGATGAGTGGACCAAGCCATTAGCCAAGGTGAAGTTAGAGAGACTTGGTGTGATCCAAATCGAAGTCCCTAAAAATAGGGAGTGACGAGCTATTGCATGGTGGAAGACGCATGTTGTCCTTAGACGTAATCAATCTTGGCGTGCTCCCATGCTACTAGATGACGAGAGACCGAAAGATGCAGATGCACTAGAACGAGATCTCACATGGAAAGAGTTACACGTTGTCCCTGAATGTACTCAGTCCTGGTGTAGAACGCAGGTTATCCTTAGATGTAATGAGTCCTGGAAGGTTATCCTTGGATGTAATCAGTCCTGGAAGGTTATCCTTGGATGTAATCAGTCCTGGTGTAGAACGCAAGTTATTCTTGAATATAATGAGTCCTTGAGGTTGTTCTCGGATGTAATCGGTCCTGGCGTAGAATGTAGGTTATCCCTGAATGTAATCAGTCCTTATGTGTTTTCATGTTGGAGATGAGAGGTCCACCGATCACAAAGACACTTGGTGTTCACCTAGGGAATTCTCGCATAGTGGTAGACATAGGTTGGCGTGAAGACGTAATGAGTCTTGGCATGCTCCTATGCTGGTATAACACAGGCTGACCATGGAGAGACGTAATGCACTTTGTGTGCTCCTAGGGGATTCTTGCATAGTGATAGACGAAGGTTGTCTTTGTGACGTAATGAGTCCTAGTGTGCTATGCTGGCAAAACGCAAGTAGTCTGTTGGACATGTAGTGTGCATCTGGATTGCTCTCTGTGTACAATGATGAGATGATCTGGGTACGATGAGACGACAATAGGAGACGCAGGTGATTGCAGTGGCAATGTAATGTATGGTCTTGGGTTGTACCTACACAATGGCTTGCTCATGGATATGATGAAGACCTAAATGAGGACTAGATCTACACCCAGCATGAAACAGGGTTAGATCTGTAGAAACTTCTTATGACAGATGTCACTATTCAATGATCGACAAGATGAGGACTATGGCAGCAGCGACGATGATGATTCAACAATGATGACTTGACCAATGTGATGATGACTGTGGCGAGAGAATACCTTACTAGTTAAGCGGGATTGTTGTTGTAATTGTAACTTCGAAAGATATTCTGATGTATATTATCATTGTATATTGTTGTAACCGCATCGGAGAAGTTTTCCCTCCGTTTGGGATGTCATTATTGTGTATGGTCATTGAGGTAAACCCTTCGTTGTAAGTCGAGGCAATAGTCCCCAAGATATATAAAGTAAAATGTATTTGTGAGTATTCCTAGGTAAGTCTGCCCCAAAGAGATAACCTGGTCAACCTAGTTAATTGAGTAAGTCAATCAACTGAAGAATATAAATAGGGAGGCACCCTCCCTATTTGGACATACACTCACTCACTCTCTCATGTGCGCATTAAGAGAGAGAGGGCAAGTTCGCTAGAGGAGGAAGAGAGAGAGTTGCAGAAGACTTCTTATTCTTGGGTTTTTCCATCTTGTGATATTGCCTTAGTGACAAAACTATTCTGAGGAAGTTTGCGGGGTTTTCTCCTTTATGGTTTCCCTGAGGAAAATCTTAGTGTCTTGTGTATCTTGTGTATCTTGGATATATTGTTGTTCTTGTTATTCTTTCATATAAAGATCCCAATTGAATTAAAGTAGAAAAATTAGCAGAAAAATGGGTGAGTCGATCCACCATACTCCAATAGACCAGATTGTTCTGCTCTAAGAACAGTCAGTCAACCCTTCCCTAAGATCTCCCTCCACTTGAAAACTCTACTTGAGGACGAAGCGACCAATCCTTGCATTAGATACCTCATGACATGAATACTATCCTTGAAAAAGGGTTGGTCGAGCCTTGTCCATGCTCCTCGTCAAATGAGAATGCTATGTTGGAGGAAGAATCGACCTCCCCTTGATAAACTAGATGAGAATACTATGTTGGGGAAGGATCAATTGACCCTTCCCAACTCACCCCTTCAAACAATCCTTCTCCAAGCTCCAATAGATGAAATTTTGAAACTTAGGGAAGAGTCGATGGAATCTTCCTTAAGATTCCCCTCAATGCAAAAACTATTCTTAAGGGTCAATGGACCCTTTCACTAGACACCCCATGTTGTGAATAATATCCTCAAGGAAGGATCGATCAATCCTTCTCCATGTTGCCCCTCAACGAGATACTTCGTTTGAGGAATGGTCAATCGATCTTTCCTCATGATCCACTAGACAAAAATACCATGCTTGAGAAAGGATTGACAAATCCTTCACTGTGCACCCACTCGATGGAAGTACTATACTAGAGGAAGGTTCAATTGATCCTTCTTCAAACTCCCCTATACAAGATTGTGATACTTGAGGCTCGGGATCACACTCTATGCAAAATTATGCTTGATGGAGGTTCGCTCAACTCTTCCACTCAATACCCTACAACGTGAATACCATCCTTGAGGAAAGCTCAATTGACACTTCATCGTGCTATCCCTCGTTGAGAATACTATGTTGGAGGACGGGTCAATCAACCCTTCCTCATGATCCACTTGACAAAAATACTATACTTGAGAAAGGTTTGGTCAAACATGCCCCTTGCACCCCCTTAATGAAAATACTATGTTAGAAGAAGTGTCAACCAATCCTCCTCCAAGTTCCAATAGATGTTGTTGCTATGCTCGAGAAAGGGTTAGCTAATGCTTCCACAACATCCCCCTCTACGTGAAAACTATGATTGAGGAAGGGTCAACTAAGCCTTCCATTGGATACACTGGACATGAATATTATCCTTGAAGAATGGTCCATTAATCCTTCTCTATGTCCTCCCTTAATGAGAATACTATGTTAGAAGAAGTGTCGGCTAATCCTTATCTAGGCTCTAATAGACAAGATTGATATGCTCAAGGAAGGTTCGACAGGTTCGACTGACCCTTTCCCACAATATCCCTCGATGTAAAAACTATGCTCTAGTGAGGGTTGATGACCCTTCCATAGGATACCCCATGATGTGAATACCATCCTTGAGGAAGGGCTAGTTAACTCTTCTCCCTTCTTCCCCTTAATGAGAATAATATGTTGGAGGCTTCCCCATGATCCACTATACGAGAATATCATGCTTGAGAAATTATCAGTTGACACTTCCCTGTGCAATGCCTCAATGAAAATACTATGCTGGAAGAAGAGTCGATCAATCCTTCTCCAAGTTCTGTTATACAACATTGCGAAGGTTGAGGAAGCTTCAGCTAACCCTTCCCTAATATCCCCCTCTACATTAAAACTATGCTTAAAGAACGTCCAATCAATCCTTCCGTTAAATATCGCACTGCGTGAATACCATCTTCAATAAAGGGTCAGTCGACCGACTCAACCCTTTATGGTGCTCCCATTTCATGAGAATACTATGCTCAAGGAAGGGAGCAGGGAGAAGGGTCTACCAATCCTTTTTCGAGCACGATATTCTCATCTAGTTAATCAAGGGGAAGGGTCAACCCTTCCTTCAACATGGCATTTCCATTGAGGGGAAGAATAAAGAAGGGTTGGTCGACCCTTCCTCCAGCTGAGTATCATCATTGAAGGGGAGAATCGAAAAGGGTAGTATACGGCTTTTATTTTACTGGTTTGGGTCTTTCAAAGTCATAGTGGACAGTGCCACCCCTTGTTGGGGTAAAATGCTCAAGTACAATGTCCATTTTATTTCCATATTAAGAGTCAAAAGAAGCATTCCAAAAAAAAATGAAAATGGTCAATGACTATTTATTATTTGTTATTTGTACATTCAAAATAAAGTTTGCAAGGACAAGAAAAATAGAAGGGAACAAACGAACAGAGGCCATTATTTATTTTCATATGCAGATAACATGCCTTTTAGAATTATTTAAGTATCAAATTTACCTCAGTAAAATTTCTGGTTGATCTTGCTCATGTAGCGCATTGACAATCTCATTAGCATCTGGAAAATTTGAAATTTCATCATCTGCATGTTTGATAGAAGCTCCAATTTTAGACCCCTTTTTCATATCAGGTCCCTCCATTGTTCTGTGCATGGCATTCAAACAATCATTATGCAGCAATAAAAAAATTCTCTAATGAGACTCAATATTGAACAACGGAGGACTCTGTATACTAAAACATACAAGAATAGCTTCCATGAATGATATATACAAAACCAAATATAAGAAAAGAAATAAGAAAACAACACCAATGATTATAAGGAAAGGAAATAAGAGGAAAGGTCTACCTGTGACTCAAAATCACATATACAAAAATCAATAAATATAAACTACTACAAAGAAAGAAATAGCCATGCAATGCAAAACACACCACAAAAATTTTATTTCTATCCCAACTAAAAGTGATATCATTTCCAAAACTTCAAGCCGAAATTAAGTGCAGGCATACTCGTTCAAATCGAATAAAATCAGTTTATCCTTGCCTAATGTTCAAATACGGCGCACAGAAAACATAGACCGTGAAAACGAACCAAAAACTCTAGCAGGGTTGGCTTTACCCAAAAATCAAGTATCTTCACATCAACAGACGCAGAATCGCATGGTGCAAACGATTTTCGCGGTCAAAGACTGCTGTACAAAAAACTACAATATCTGGAGAGTTATTTCATGCAGCTGGGAGCATTACTCAACAAAATAGAGATATAAAATAACAGTCGAGAAGGGGTGCATGGCATGCTAAAGCAGCTAACGGACTGGCAGGAGAAGAAATGGGCTGTCAATCAAAATACCCTGTCACTGCGGAAGGGGCCAAGTATATGATATCGAAATCAGACGGGCCGAGGCTCCGCAAGATACAATACAGTTATAATTCCGGCACCCGGGACGATGGCTTATAAGGTTGGGAATAAAAAAGATGGCTTTGAAGCTCTGAAATTGTCGATCCAACCCAGATAATTGTAAAACCTAGACTCGTTCCATTGCCTAACAGAGAAATAGGCCACATGTATTGAATATAAGAAATAACACAGCACAAATTTGAATTATCAACCCCTAAATGGCTGAATGTTCACATGTGCCAGTAGGGGATAGTCCTTCTTACATAGTGCACACGTGTTGTTTCGGTCGCGGTCTTCGTCAACCGGATAGCTGCCGAAAATTTCCCCGACAAGTTGCGGTATATTGCTCTTGATTGAATTGAGATTCCGGGGATAAGCCCCATTTAATATTCATCGAAAGGCAAACGCTTGGCTTTGTGTTAGGGTTAATGTTTTAACACCTTGGATACATATTGTTTTTAAGATCCATTGGGTGGGTGTTGTTGCTTTGCTTTCAAGTGGTTTTATTTTTTTCATGGAAGTAAAAGCATCCATTAGTGCCAATGAGGATGTTAACCTATCCATTTGAGAATTTGTACTATAAAGTTACTATTTGGATTAATAAAGGTTTTGGTAAATGTAGTGCTTTATATAAACGAGGGATGTTTTGGCTAGGGTTTCAGAGCATGGTTGTTAACGGCACACCAGTGTTGCACCAAGTTGGCACTTCTTCTTGGTAGTTATTGTTGCGGCTTTCTCATATCTTATTTTTTGTGCGCTTTTTATTGTCTTTTTTTTTTTTCAGGAAGAAAAAAGCCTGCCTTGATATTCACATTATGAATCAAAGGACATCATAACAATCACCCATTAAACGGGTACCAGCACTCTTTTCTAACTAATGACGACCACATCAACCCAGAGGGTAATCGCCAGGGGGAAAGGCATAACAGAAAAATAATTGTTCCCATCATAAAACTGTCTCATCATAAATAGGGGCATGTCCTCACATCCACATCTATCGAGCGCCAAAAGGGGACTGTACAGCTGTCCAAAAGAGGGCGCTCTACTCGTCAAACTATGAGGGGAAATGAAACATCCCTCAATCAAATCAGAAGAGCTGAATAGTATCATGAGAAACCATATGATTCTCGAAAACTTCCTTAAAGAAACCTTTACCCTGAGGGTAAGAGAGCGCTGATTTGGAGAGACGATCAGCCAACCGATTGTGCTCTTGATAGATGTGGGAGAAAGACAGGTCCTTGAAGCTGCCAATGAGCTTTTTTGTCTCCCTACCCCAGTGCCTGAGGTCTGGCGGGGAGAGCGCAGTCGATCCACTCGCCTAGTTGATGATAACTGTGGAATCACCAAATACATGGGCGAGAGGGATCCCCATCATTTGGGTTGTATGGAGAAGAGCCCGTAAGCTGAGCAATTTCGCCTTCATGTTAGTGCCATATCCGACCCCCAGCGAGAATTCCAGGTGATGAGTCTCATTTAAAAAAATACAGAAGACCACACCAGCAGTCATACATCTAGATGCTCCATCCATAAAGCCACATGGAAAAATCATGCAGGGAGCACTTCCCATAACTCTGTTTCGACCTTTCTTTGATGCATTCGATGTAGGGATAGCTTTAACAGTGCTAATGGTCTGTTTGATCAGGCTGTAGGTATTTCTTTTAACCCCTTCAAATAATGCCAGGTTGCGAGCTTTCCAGAAGATCCACATCATGTGATAAGGGAGCAAGAGAAAGGGCGAATTCTTGGGCATATTATCATTCCAATTGCTTATCATCTCCCCAATCGAGGCAGCAGGAGCAAAGACTGTGAGGTTAAAAATATCACAAACATGAGTAACAACCATTCTCCAAACACTGCATTTATTGAATAAGTGCTCCACAGTCTCTTCATCAGCGCAACAAAGAACACAATACCCAGGGCCATGAAAGCCCCTTTTCTGGAGATTCTCCCAAGTGAGAATCCTATTCCGAATAGACAGCCAGATAAAGCAGGAAATTTTGTTGGGGAGGGCTTTATTCCAAAGAGAAGATACTGCGAGACTGGGAGCTAGTGGAGAGTGAGAAGAGACAATACAATCATAAACAGCCTTCGCTGTGATAGAACCAGCATTCTTTTTATAGCGCCATACAAGATCATCTGAACAATTTGAGAGGCGAATACCAGCTCCAATAAGATTGTCAATATAATTATTCCAGATAGAATAGAATGACCCACCAAGATCCAAATCAACTGCAGAATACCAATAGCATCCCGAAGACAGAGTATTATGTGCCTGCGTGAGAGAGCAAATATTCAGGTCCTCCAGGTAAGACCGCAGATCTTCAGGGAGACTGAAGGAGCTTTGAAGACCCACAATAGGATCAATACCTAAGAGAACATTTTCACCATTTCCCACCTGCCATGCCAAATGTGAGCCCATCCACGGGAGAGTTTGTACAAAGCCCCTCCAAATAGCTGAAGCACCACGCGTGCTGAAATGCTTATTTCTAAGCAAATCGACCACCGTGGAGCATTTAATATATTTAATGTGGAGAACCTGTGACCACAAACCATTGGATTGAAGAACCCTCCATAAATTTTTGAGACAAAGGGAAATGCTGAACCAATGCAGGTTTTTGATACCCCAGCCCCCACAGTCTTTAGGCCATGACAGATCATTCCAGCTTGCCAAGTGATATTTTTTGTTTTTATCAGAGGACCCCCAAAGAAAGTTAAACATGATACTTCTAAGCTTCTGCAAGATGGTGGCAGGGATTGGAGCAAGTCCCATCCAATAAACAGGAATGCTGGATAAGACAGATTGAACAAGAACAAGCCTGCCACCCAAGGAAAGATAACGAAAAGTCCAGTTACTAATGCGTTTTTCAAATTTTTGGAGGAGCCAAATCCAATCATTAACACGATACCCAAGAGGTTTAAGAAAATACCCTAGACAAGTGAAACCCGAGTGAAGAGGGAGCATTCTGTAGGGCATAGATCTAGCAAAGGAGTTTTGGCAAGCAATATCCATGTTACATAAGAGAAGACATGACTTATCAACATTAATTTTCATGCCAGAGGCCTTACTGAAAGTTTCAAGAATCACTTCAAAGGCCGACCAATCATGGAGAGTGCCAGAACACATTAAGATAACATCATCCACGAAAAGGAGGTGGGATAGAGCAAGAGAGGGAGAAATTTGTATACCTTTAATGAGACCATTGCTTATGGCATCCCGAATAAGAAGACTAAGGCCCTCTATGACAAGAATGAAGAGGAGGGGGGATAAAGGACAGCCTTGACGAATGCCTCGAGAAGTAGTGAAGAAAGGCGAGGGGGTACCATTAACCAGGACCGCAAAATTGACAGAAGTGATACAGGCCATGATCCAATTGACAGTAAGAAGGGGAATACCGATTTGAATCAGGATGAGTCTGACATAGGACCAGTCCACACGGTCAAAATCCTTTGAAAGGTCAAGCTTTAGGACAAAGGCACAAAGATTCTTAGTCTTGATAGAGTGAAGAACCTCCTGAACAATAGCAATAGGCTCAAAGATCTGACAATCCTTAAGGAAACCAAATTGTTCCCGAGAGATACCCAGATCCAAGAAGGGCTTAAGCCTCCCAGCAATAATATTTGCAATAAGTTTATAGAGCATATTGCATAAAGAAATGGGCCTGAAATCGGAAAAGGTACGGGGTTTGTCCTTCTTACGAATAAGGGCCAGGAAAGTTGAATTCAAAGAAGGGGGGATAAAACCCGAAACCCTTGTCTGATCAATAACCATGAGAAGAATAGGGCTCAGGAGATCAAAGAAGTGTAAGTAGAATTCAATAGGCCATCCATCTGGCCCAAGACTACGGTCTTTTTTAAAAGCTTTGAGAGCAAGTTCAATTTCTTGGAGACTCACCGGCTCTGAAAGGTGAGAAGATTGCTCAGAGGGGATAAGCCTGGGAAAGAGAGAGATAACTTTAAGTTGGTGCTCAAGGCTGGTCGAACCCTCATCTTTGAAGATATTAGCAAAGAAGTCTTTTCCCAATTCCTTTAAAGAGACCTCATCCTCAATCAATAACCCATTGTGATCTTCGAGAGACCAGACAGAGTTATGAACCCTCCTACCCGAGGCAACAGCATGAAAAAACTTTGTATTCGAGTCCCCTTGAGAAGCCCATTTAATTCTACTTTTCAGCTGCCAGGTGAGAAGGAAATGGTTCAAAATTTTATGTCTCTCAGCATTCAAAAGTGCCAAGGTTTCAATCTTCTCTGAAGAGAGAATACCCTTAGAAGGGCCTGCAAGGATGTTTTCAATAGCAGATTCCAGGTTGGAGGATTCCAAAACCAGACTGTTAGATTTTTCTTTGGTCCATCTCTTAGTGGCAGATTTGAGCTTCCTCAAGGCGAGGCACAGATCCTCGATGTCAACAATGGAGCCCGGAAAGAAAGAAGAAGCCCACTCACTCTTAAACCAAGCAATAAAGTCCGGATCCTCAAGCCAGGACCGATTAAACTTGAAAGGGTAATCATGTGACCCTTTCCTATGATTCCACTCGAAGACAATGGGGAAATTATCAGAGAGGTTCAAGCATTTAATCCAGGTCTTATAGGCCCCCAGAGAAGGAATCAGAGAATTAGAGATAAGGAATCTATCCAAACGTTTGTTGATACCCTCACTCCCTGCTCTTCCATTGCGCCAAGTGGGCCCCGACACACTTGGAGCCACATCCACCAAGCCAACAGACTCAAAGAGGGATAGGAAGTGATTCGATAATGGGTCCAAGGAGGCTTTGACTCCCCAAACTTTAGATGAACGAAGGGTAAGGTTAAGGTCACCTCCAATCACCAGATTCGGTAAGTTGAGTAAGCCACCTCTGAGAGCATTATCTCAGAAAGGTTCACGGTCCCTATAAGGACCATAAACATTCAGAATATTAAGAGGGTTAGGCATTCCCCTAATAGAGGCCTGGAGCAAAATACCCGCACAAGTATGATATGCCTTACAATTGACAATCGAAGGATTCCAAGATGAGAGAAGACCACCCGAAAGGCCATGCGCACTGATGGCACAGTACTCCCAGGAGGGGAGTAATTTAGAAAAGGCAATAAGAGCAGGTGAATCACTGCACATAGTTTCTTACAGCATAATAATATCAGGCTTGAGAGAACTGAAAAGAGCACGAAGGCTGAGAGTTTTGGTCCGCCCTCCTAGACCCCGAGAGTTAAGGGAGAGTATCATCATTAAGGAGAAACACTAGGGGGGGTCAATGCTCTAAGGCCCCTGGAGGAGAAGTCTCTGTCAGCTTCATCAATACGAACAAAAAGTGGGATGAATGGGGGAGAAGCAGATGAAATTTCTGTCTTTAAGCTCCTTTTACCTTTGGGAGGCTTCCTCAAAGTCACATTAGCAAACCTTATGGAGTTAATGTGGAGGGTAGAGGGAGAAGAGGGGGAGGCAGCAGTGAAAATAGGAAGGGTTTTTTTTAGGGAAGGATCAGAAAAGGAGGGTGAGGAGGTAGGACTGTGAGGGGAGGGGTAAATGACACGTGGAGGAGGATCGAGAGAAAGAGGGGGGAAATCCACAGCCGAGTCAAGTGCAGGGACACCCGAATGTGAAATGGGTGGCTGAATGTTCAGGGGTTGAGCAGTGATAGGTAAGAGGGGGAGAGGGATAATCTCATCTGCAGGAGGGGTAGTATCCTGGGGGGAGAGGAGATCGGGTCAGAAGGAGGAGACAAAAGGGACTGGGGGGGTTGCTCAGAAGAGAGAAAAGTGGAGGAATGTGCAGACTTTTTATGTGACAATATTAAGTTATCCACAGCCTCAAGAAAAGTGTCAGGAACCAATGCAGTTGGCATGGAAGGGACATTCGACAAACCTGGAGAACTTTACAAAGCCTCCACAGGAGTAGCAGGTGAAGAGGGCGATCCAGAAACAGAGGAGACCGAAGAAGTTACAGCACTGTACCTTTGTGGGCAAGATTTCCTAAGATGTCCCACAGAGCGGCATCCACTGCACCTAAAGGGTACATGCATGTAATCCAATTTCTGAACCAGCAGACGATCATTGCATAATACCTCCACTTCAGCTGGAAGCCCATGTGAAATATCCAACTCCACCAGAATTTTAGCAACTCGCTTATCATAAATCGTATGGAAATCGTCCTCAACCGAGATAAACCTCCCAATGGTATTGCCGATGCCTTCGAGAATTTTTCTGCTCCAGAGCGGGAATGGGAGATGCGGTAAGAGGACCCACAAGTGTCTCTTGGAAATTCTTTCCCTCAAAGGGTCGAAATGGGAGTGCCATCTACCAAGCACTAATGACCCTTTGCCAACCCGCCAAATGCCTTCAAGAGCCCGCGAACAGTGTTCAGCATCCAAAAAAACAAACACGATCCACCCATTTGACAGTAGACTAACAGTCGGAATGTAATTGAACAGGGGTTTCTAGTGTTCGGAAGCCCAGCTAATCCAAGAAGCTTTGTCCATGTGACAATATTCCAGACGCCCGATAAGAGCGTGGGAGCAGAGAGCTTCAACACGTTCCAAAAATACATCATGACCAAGGACGAACCTGTAACGCCCCTCAAGGGCCTTAACGCACTTAGTCTTCCTCTTTTTGCGAAAGCGAGACTGTGGAGCTGACTCAGCCATTAGTAGAGTCCCCACCAATAAACCCTGTCTACGAGGGGGGCGTCAGAGGAAGATCCAGTGGACAAAGAAGGGTCCAAAGAGAACACCAACGGACAAAAAGGAAACCCACGACAACTAAACCCTGACCAAAAAGCTTAACAGAGGGTGACTACAAATCACAAGAACAACCAACATAGCAAAGAAACCCAAAGGTCAACGGCCACCCAAAAGACAAGCAAACGCAAATGGGGGAAAGAGAGGTGGTCCGAGCCAAAACCCAGAAAAGGAGAATAACCCAACACGGAACAAAACCCCACAATGCTGTGCTAGTAATCGTCAGAAAGAAAACTAACCACGAGGGGAAATCAGTCAACGGGGACACAACAGACAGGGATAAGAAGCTTCTAGGAGGGATGAGAACGTGAGCCCGTAAAATCAAGACCACCTCGTCATGAAACAGAGAGCAAAGTCAACCCAGTACTCGTAAACCCGTCGGAGAAGAAAATAAAATAAAATAAAACCCCATGCAAGGGTGGTGAATAAGAAGACGACCACCAATGAAGCCCATAAGACGATTTACTTCCCACTTTTTTAGAAATCTTGGTTGGTACTAGTCCCCCATGAAAGGGGAGGGACTCCAAGAGGGGCTTTCAAGCTGGTATTCACCCATAAATGCAAATGAACCCCAAACAAATGGAACCCTAAGGACAGAGATAACGAACACAGAAAAAGAACAAGAGAGACAGTGACCCTCTATCCCGGGAACCCAGGTAACCAGAATAAGATAAATATGTAAGAGGCATCAAAGCCACAGGGAAAAAAAAAAATCCCCAGCGATGGTTCCAAGTCGCATGGAGAAGAATACTTACGTGACAGGGAGGACAGGTAAATCAGACACACCACGATGTGCTTGGCAGGTGCAAAAAGAGCGCTGAAGGACGCCATGGGTACACCGCCAGTGCTGCGAGGGTTCTAGAGAGCGCCATACCCTCCTGGCTTAATGTATTTTTTCGGCTTCCTGTCCTCTTCAGCATGGAGTCCACCCCCCTCACGGGGGGATTAGTACCAACCATGCTCTATAAAAAAAGTGGGAATTCCATTACCTATGTTGTCTTGTTATTGTTTGCAGTGTTTTTTTTCCTCCTGGCTTAATGTATGTTTTCGGCTACCTGTCATCTTCAGCATGGAGTCTGCCCCCCGTGATAAAACCAAGTTGGCACTTCTTCTTGGGAGCTATTGTTGTGGCTTTCTCATATCTTATTTTTTTTGTGTTTTTTATTGTCTTGTTACTGTTTGCAGTGTTTTTTTTCCTCCTGGCTTAATGTATTTTTTCGGCTACCTGTCCTCTTCAACATGGAGTCCACCCCCCTCACGGGGGGGCTTAGTACCAACCATGCTCTATAAAAAAAGTGGGAATTACATTACCTATGTTGTCCTCTTTGTCACTCTGTCTCATTCCCAGTTTTTCAAGGTTTCTGTTTGATTATTCCTTTGTCAAGTTCTTTTTATCATTATTTGTCCCTACTTGTCGGCTAATTTTTTTGTGAGACTTGACCCCTCCTGTCTTGATTGATGCTTGTAGTCATTTTTCTATTTTTCACCATGGCTGACTTTTGGAATTCGGCGTAGCGGTTATCCGAGATTCAGGTTTTGGTTTTCATTGTCAAAGTGTGCACTCCCTGTTTCTCACTTTAGGTAGTCTCTAGTTGGTTTTCTCTCTTCCTTTTTTATCTCAAGTATCGATAAAGGTTTGTCTTTGGGGTTTCTTTCTGGTATCTTGCTAGGTTTTTTCATCCCATGATTCGAGGGCTTTCTCCCTAGGTTGACGGATATTATCTTTGGGTACTTTCTTTGTCATTCTCTTGGGTGGTTTTCTTCTTTACGGGGGTTTCACACCCTCGGCTTGGACTATTTTCCCCAAAGTAGTATGGGGTTCCCGCTAGCCTATGCACCACCTTTTCATGCTATAGCTCCGGGAATTTGGCATCCTCACGTGCACGTCGACATACAAAGGCCATTAGAGCCCTGGAGGAAAAATGTAGTTACGTTTTGGGCAAGGACGTCTATATGGATAAGGTTGAATCGCTCTGTTGTAGAGCTCTGGTGGGGAGGCTTGAGTACTGCTTTATGAACAAAAAGGAATGGGCGGAGTGGGCTTCACAGCACTAGAAGCCACTCCTCAACTACGTTCCCACGATAAGTTTTTTGGCTAATCGTTGGCTTGTATTCGTGTTTTTGGAGGACAAAGACGCCACCCTTATTCTCAGTACTCTTTGGGTCGTTCATTGTGGGTCATTGGTACTCAACAGGTGGCACTCTGGTTTTGACCCCTTTCGTGCACGAGTGGTTAAGTGACACCTTTAGGTCTTTCTCCCAGCGATTCCCTTCCCCCTCTCGAACAAAGACTTTCTGGTCAACCTTGCAAATGTTCTAGGTCGTTTCGTCGTAGTTGAAGATTATTTCTTGCATTGCTTTGATAAAAGATTCGCCAAAGTTCTAGTCGAACTAGATGTCTCTCGCGGTCTCCCTGCTGAGATCGAGCTAGATTGCGGGCATTTCAAGTTTTGTCAATCCCTTGATTACTTAAAAGTCTCTTTTTGTTTTAATTTCTATCGGGAAGTTGGGCACTTAAGGCGAACTTGTCCCTCGCTTTTGCACGGGACCTCGCAATCCAAAGGTCCGGAGTATGAGACGCCTCCTCATCTCTCACCTCCTGGCATTACTGGTCCATCTTCGTCGTCATATGGTATGTATAACTCCATCTCTCCTACTCTTTATGAAGATTTGACTAAGGGGGGGCTTTTGTTTATCCGAGATGTTGAGAAATGCACTTCTGCAACAAAACTCTCCTCTGGTATTGAAGGCCTTGTATTGGCTCCTCTGTCTGTTTCGTCATATTTTGTTGCTCCCTATCCTCAGCTTGAATTGATCCCTCTTGCTTTGGATATGACTCTGGCTGTTGTCTCATAATCGCCACCTCTCCCCTTGCAGGTTGTTTCCCCACTCTTACTGAGGAAGACTTTCCCCTACTCACTCTCTCCTTTTCCCCTCCTATCATTTCCAACCCTCATCTTGATAGCTCGAGAAACTCCCCTTCTTTTTCAGATCCCTTACTGCTGAAAACTCTTTCTATATTCTCGGACAAAACCCCCCTGTCCCCTTCCACCCGGCCTTTAGATTCTATCAAGTTCGAAAATGTCACTATTCGAAAAACCAGGAAAAAAAGTCAATGCCTCCTCTTAGGACTATCATTACTACCAGCCCTCACACTCCCTTTCCTGTTAGGCTTAAAACGACAGCTAGGTCCACGTCATCCCCCTCTTGGGTGCTTAGAGCAGCATCACCCGCGAATGAGGTTTCCTTATGAATATTCTTTCTTTGAACCTTCATGGCTTTGAAGGGATTGCCAAGCAAAAAGCCCTCGGTTACCTTATTATTGATATTGCTTCGGATATGATCTTTCTTCAAGAAACTATGTGCGATCGCTTTCCTGCGCTCTTAGCCTTCTCGAAACTCCTCTCTAGATGGGAATTTAATGCTCTGGATTCGAAGGGTCTCTCGGGTGGATTGTTAACAGGTTGGAATCTGTTGTCTACGCGCTACAAGGCCTTTGAAACCTGTGTTGGCTTAGTGGTAAAGGTCACCTTTAGGGGCTCCCCTAGGGAATTCTCTCTCCTTGCTATGGGCCCTATATCAACAGAGAAACCTTCTGGACTAGAGTTGTTAGTGGTGGCATCTTTAACCTCCTGAACTTGATCGTGGCTGGTGATCTCAATTTCACCCTAAATGATGCTGAGATTTGGGGTGCCAATGCTCGTCTAGATCCCCTGATCCCTTTTTTCTCTCAATTGCTTACTAAAAACAAGTTAGCGGATTTGGCCCCCCCTTGCTCTGGTCCTATTTGGAGGAATGGTAAGGTTGATCAGGATGGCATTAGCAAAAGGTTGGACAGGTTCTTGGCCCTAGACTTATTTTTACCCCACCTGCATAGGCATTGAACATGGTCACACCCCTCTGTTATCTCTGACCATTTTTCGATCTATTTGGAATGGAATACCTACTCCTCTTCTCACATCTATTCCTTCAAATTCAATAAGGCCTAACTACTTGAGGAGAACTTCTCTCGGGTTGTGGAGACAAATTGGCTTATAGACCTCCCGACTAGGGAGATAAATGACATGTCTAGACTGGTGCTTAAGCTTAAAAGACTCAAAGGGGCTGTCAAGACCTGGGAGAAAAATCAGAAAAATATTAGAACCAGTCTTATGTCTGCTATTGATAGTGAAATACTTACCCTCCTAGAGGCCTGCCCCTCTGGCATTCTCACCAAAGCTGAGGCTGTCCTCCTCTCAGCCCTCAAAACATAAAAGGAGAAGTTGCTTGTCCATGAGGTTCTCACCTGGAAGTTGAAGAGTAGAGTTAACTGGATTGAGCTGGGGGATGCCAATACAAACTTTTTCCATAGTTTTGCATCTGCCCGCAGAAATTTCAATACTATTTGGGCCCTACATAATGAAGATGGTTCGCTGCTGAATGAGGAAAGTCAGATAAAGTCCCTGAGAGAAAGACACTTCTCTGAAATGTTTAAGGATGATGGGGGCACAAATATTGGAGACCAGCTGAAGGTCATCAAGTTGTTTCCCTCCTTCATTACCAAAGAGGAGGCAGGTGCCTTCACTACTGAGGTACCTCTTACTGAAGTTGAGGGAGCTCTCAAAAGCTTCAAAAAGGACACGAGTCCTGGGGTCGATGGGTGGCCTATAGAATTTTTTCTCTAGTTCTTTGACTTTGTGGGAAAGGATCTCCTTGATGCTATGGAACTCTCCAGAAGTGAAGGTAGGGCCAACTTTTCCCTAATTTCTACCTTCATTACTCTCATTCCCAAGAGTGAAAAGCCCTCTACCTTTGATGATTTTAGCCCTATCTCTCTCTGTAACCTGGTCTACAAAATCATAGTTAAGATTGCAACCAATTGTTTGAAGCCCTTTTTGGACAAATCTCTCTTGGGTGAATAGTTTGGCTTTCTCAAAAGCAGGAATATCCTGGAACCGATGGGGATCACTCAGAAATTTTTCCATATGATCAAATCTAAAAACTTGGAAGCCCTTGTCCTCAAGCTTGATCTTATAAAATCTTTCAACATAGTTAACTGGACATTTGTGAGACTTATCCTCTTACAAATTGGTGTGCCCCTAGAAGGGGTGAACTGGATCATGGGTTTCTTAGTTTGTTCAAATTTCTCGGTACTTATAAATGGTACCCCTTCTGGCTTCTTTGCTGCTTCAAGGATCATCCATCAGGGATGCCCCCTCTCACCCCTCCTTTTCCTCCTAGTAATCGAGGGTCTCAATCTCATTATTAAGGAGGCTCATTTAAAAGGGAGAATCAAGGGTACAAAGGTCTCTCCTCTACTAGCAGTAACTCATATGCTCTTTGTCAATGATGTGATACTTTTTGGCATTGGGTCCTTGTGTGGATGGCAGGCTTATTATGACTCTCTAAAAATTTTCTGCTCAGCTTCAAGTATGTGATTCAATATGGAAAATTCTTATTTCCTCTCCAATGAAACTAATGATGGCATCAAAGAAGGCATTAACGCTTTTCTCCCTTACAAAATGGATCACATTGATGAGGACTTCAAATATTTGGGTTATTGTTTAAGACCCACTAGCTATCGTACCAAGGACTGAAGATGGCTAATTAAGGGTTTTGAAAAAAATTCCAGCCACTGGTCTTATAGGCTTCTCACCTTGGGAGGCAGACTCACACTTATTCAAGCTGTTCTTACTGGCATTCCAGTATATTGGTTTGCCCTAGACAGGGTTCCTAAGTCCATTTTGAAGCATTTGAGACAATGTATGTTTACCTTTATTTGGGGCACCAATTATGGTTGCTCTAGGATGCACCTGGTTGACTGGAAAGTCATCTCCAGACTAGTAGACTACGTGGGTTGGAATATAAAAAATCTGGATTGGTTCGGAACCTATCTCAGACTGAAGAGTTTTTGGATGGTCTTAAACAACTCGGGAACTTGGAATCATATTATAAAATCCAAATATCTCAAAAGTATTTCCGTGGAGGGTTGGTTGCGTAAACATAGCTACTATGTTTGATGTACCTCCTATTTCTGGAATGGATTTGTTCGTTCCCTCTCATGGATCAGCAGGAAACTAGGTTGGAAAGTGGGAAATGGACACAAAATCAGGCTGGGAGTGGAATCGGTTGCGGGCCAAAACTCTTCTTTTTTACTTTATAAGGATCTTTGTGACTATCTTGAAGACTACAACTTACTCACTGTCAGCGATGTCAGTATTGAGGATGTTGTCTCTCAAAGGCACTCATATTGGTTATCTTCAGAAGACCTAAATCTGGGAGGCAGATGGAAAACTGAATGGGATGAGTACATTTCAGGTCTGTCTCATGGCGGGATTAGACTTAAGGACTCCCTCGACTATTTACTATGGATGCATAACAAAAATAACGGGGAGGTCACAGCTTCGCTAGCATATGACTTAATAGTCTCTGCACATGTGCCACTCTCGAACAATAGAGTTGTGATACAGATATGGAATTACAATATACCTTTAAATCTTAAATGTTTTATATGGCTCGTATTGGGAAACCGTATTAGCACATGGGATACTTTATTGAGGAAAGGGTGGTGTGGCCCAAGTCGATGATGTCTCTGTATGTCTATAGAAGAAGCTATTAGTCACATCTTTTTGTCTTACACCTTCGTAAGGAAACTCATTGCACAGCTCAAGAGTTCTCACAATATGGACTTCACTTGGCCGATTACTTCGATTCTTGGGAACATTGAGGTATGGTATCGGAATTATGGGGTAAGCTCACACTTGCCTCTTTTTCTCATATGGAACATCTATATCACTCACAATCTCTCACTTTTTGAAGGCAGGAATATTGGGATAGAGCATACCTGTGTCAAGATATTTGACAAGATGATCTCGTATCCACTAATCAGGAAAAGGAAAAGGGCAAGGTTGGTTGGTTCTCTGCCTGATCTCCATTATCCGCATGGATTCTTCAACAGAGCTTCCAAGAACAATATTGGTGGTGCTGCCATTGTGCTTGAAATCAGCCAAATACACTCTTTCAGCTTGAAATTGGGATGTGGCTCCAGCACCAACTCTAAAGATGAATTTCTTGCCTTATGGACTTTACTCTTCTTTGCTGCTAAAATTGTTATCCCTTCCCTTCATATTCTTGGTGACTCCTATGTAGTTATAAATTGGGCAAATGAAAAAGCAGCCCTCTCTGGCCTTGAATTGGAAGGTTAGTGTGAAAAAATCACAGTCCTTAAATCCTCCTTTCTCACTTTAGAGCTTCATCATATCTTCCGTGAACACAATCAGAAAGCAAACAGCTTATCCAAGGAAGCGCTCACTTTGGCCACGAGCCTTTTGTCCTTCACTGAGTTTTATGAAGGCTGCATTATTGGGGGAGGTGAGACTCAGATTTTCTAACAGTCTCACATGAGTTAATTCTTGTTGGTTTTTTTATATACATGCATTTGGTATTGATGCATTATTATGACTTCAGTCTCCATGGATGAAGGGCAACATATTATGATTAGTCGACTCCCTGAGCGCTTTCGTGGATAATCAGTCTAGTTTATTTTTGTGTCCCCGGTGGTATGTCTGTCACCCTATTTTGAGGAAGGGGATTACTTTGCAATCTATGTTTGGTCCAACCTGCTTTCTCATTGTTTAACTTCTTTTAAATGTTCTGAAGGATCTGATGATCCTCTTTGTGATGTAAACATTATCCTTTGATTCATATGAATATCAAGGCTAAGATTTTTTTCTTCTGAAAAAAAGGGGGTTTTATTTTTAAAGTACTTATTTTTCATCTAACATAATCAATCCATGCTTAGGCTGCTAGGATATGTAATGTAAACAATCCATGCTTAGGCGAATATTTTAGTGTTTTTATTTAATTCAAAATGGAATTAGTTAAATTGTGAATATTTTATTTACGCCGTAAGGCGTTCAACAAGTGGGAGTTGACTCCCCGAATTAATGCTTTTTTTTTCCCAGCCGTAGGATGCTTTCGTCCAACGATTGGGGTCATCTGCCTCGTTCATCTTGATATGCTCCCTAGCATTTATTTAAACTGGCACATGCATTTATTTACACTGATTTAAACTGGCACCTGCACTCGTAGATGGTGATGCCTGTCTCCATCTACCTCTGGGCGACTTGGATGATTGCAGGGCACCTGCCACAGGATCTGCAATTAATGGGATCAATAGGGCCAACGGGGGTGGGAATGGATGTGTTCCTATTTCACGAGTCGCTCTTAATGGATGCGAGGATGGTTTTCTCCGAGGGTTCTTTCTACTGTTTGACCATCAAACCTGGGGTGCCAAGCCTTATGGGTTTCAGCATCAGAGAGGGCACTTGCATTTTTTAGCCGTTTCCATAGAGGTTCATAGATCCGTGCTGCAGGTTTGAGCTTCACCTCCTCTCCTGCGGGCCGAGGATTGGGCCGAGGATTGGCTTTTGTAGGAAGTGAATATTTGGGAATTTGAAAAACTGAAGGTAGAGGGCTCCTCCTCATAAGGGTGGAAGGAGATTGCAAGGATGCCTCCATATTTGTGCTAGGATATCAACAGGGGTACGTTTGATTTTCTAGGGCCATTTGGGTGCACAGTGGTGGGAGATTGTGTGTGCTTCTCATTTTTCAGAGTTGCACAGAAGTTATAGGGGGTGCATGTGATTATTTATGCTATAAGTGAAAATACATGGGATTGGATTTCCAATACTTCTTTAGGAAACCAACGGTCCTGTAGATACCTAGCCTTTTCACAGCATTTCACCCAAGGCCAGATATGGATATCTGGTGAATCCAGGTAAGCTTTTCGCATAATTTTGAGTTTTTTTGTTTTGTTTTTCTTCTTATGTTTGATATTTATGAGTTTTGAATCAACAACATTTTTTCTTCTTCTTCTATTTCATATTCATGAGTTTTGATCAAGACAACATTTTGCCTTTGATATTCATGAGTTTTGAATAAAAAACAACATTTCAAAAAACTGTTATAGACGACACGAAAACTCTGCTGCACAATTGTTCAAACCTATTCTACTTCCCCATTAATAGACAAAAACTTCATATCTTACACAGTGGTATCATGAATTCTGAATCAAAAACAACATTTCAAAAAACTGTTTGCCAGATTTACCAAGCCCTGGACAATGCACCGAGGCATGGAGCTAGATCACACAAGTCGACAAGGAGAGAGAGAGAGAGCCAATTTGGGACCAAAGTCTTGCACCACATGCCCTTCCTCATAGTATCCCATTCGCCAAGCTATAGGCCAAGGGCTACGATGGGGTTGAGGGAGTAGGTGGGCGTTAGGAGATGACCTAACATCATGCAGGCCACTTCCATAGCTCGTAGTAGAATCAGAGGGAAGGAGTGGGTCTGTCGTGAACGCTCCCCTCCAAAGTCTGTTAATATATATATATATAAACACAAAAAAAATGCTCAAGGAGAATGTAGGGCACATCCAGGACTGTAACCTTCCAGACTAGACCACAAATTATAAAGATGGAAATGTTTCCATACGTTAACAGCTCTTCAGCCGATGGGGTGGATTATGGCAGCAGAGTGTAGCTCTGACAGTGTTGGGTTTTGCAGCTAGCATTGATCCCTGACCTTCAGCCACATCTACAACGCCATATGCACCACGCACCCGGCCATTTTACTACCCTAGTCGCGCTAGAGGAGAAAGGAAAGCTGACCGGAGGGAAGTTCTCTGCAAATCAGTCCAACATAGATGTATATTTGCAAAAATGAACCTGAAACAAAAACAAAAGGAAAGTATTGCAAACCTTAACCAGGAGGGTGGTTCTTCTGAGTAACCTCGTAAAGTGGCACTTCGGTGGCGTAGCAGCAGAGCCACACTGACATTGCATAGCACTCATCTTCTGAGTCCGTAAAAAAAATGATAGAGGAAATGGGGTAGGGTTTACCCCTTTACATTTTACTTTCTACTATGGAAGTATCTACCACCTTATCGTGCGTATGCGTGAATGAATTGTGTAGCAATTGAAGAAACATCCTGTTTGCTTATGCTTTTTTTGCGTGCCATGCCTATTTCAAAGAGCCATAGGTGGTTTCTATTGGTGATATTACTTTCTTTTCTTGTGGTGTGGAAAGTGGCAATTGATCCGGGCAGCGCCCAAGCCATTACATGGGAACCTACAGGCCAAAACCTATGTAATGTCCTCTACCATGGACTGTGCAGGGAAGTAGGCTAACAACTCATTTCCAAAGCTAAAGTCCTACCTTTACACTCTATATACGCAATTTGATCACTACCTATGCCTACGATTAAATCTATCTCTGCCTTCGCTACTTACTTTACTATGGGTAATGCTGTAACTGCTCTTTGTACTGGAGACCGATTCAACTGGTGCTGCTTGTTCTGCCTTTGCTGAGTATGCAGGGAATGATGATCCTGGTACTGCTTGTCGTAGTGCTGCTCTTTCAACTGATGATGCAAATACTTGGTGCTTTTGGTACTGCTGCTCTTTCAACTGATGATGCAAATACGTGGTGCTTCTGGTATGGGTTGCCAAAGGCCAGACGCGTTGCCCTCATGCAATGGCGAGCCGCCCTAGGTGAGGCGCATGGCTCTCATGCAATGGAGGGTGTAGATCTTAGGGTTAGGTTGCGGATTAGTGTTAGGTTTGTGGAAACATTTTAAAAATTTGTTAAATATTTAAATTCTACAATTTAGGGATTATGTAAATAATTATTATTATTTAAAAATTCTTGATCATTAAGGTTTAGTATGGTAGATATTTAAATTGTTAAACAAAAAATTATTATATTTTGTAAATATGTAAATATTAATAACTATGTTTTATAATTGTTTTAAAATTTGTTATTATAAAAGAAAACGGTTAATTAATTAAACTTATTAAAATGTTTAAATTTTGATAGTTAAAGTAAATTTTGTTACATTATTTAAGTTTATTAGATTGATAAAATAATGTATAATGTAATCATTCAAATTTCATTCCATTGAATAAATTATATTTTAAAAATTATAAATAAGAGTCTAATGTTGTAAAATAAAGAGTATTAATTAATTCACCTTACAATTTAAGATTGATATTAAGCTTTATAGGGTTAAATTGTAAAGTTAGATTAAATTGGTTACCTCACTTCACCAAATTAATTTAGATTTAACTATAAAAAAAGAGTACATAGTAAGAATTAATCGATGAAGCAACATTATCTATATGTTCTAACTAAGCGGAAGTAAAATTGGTGGTGAGATTTGGTAGGATCTATAGTTTTAAAAAAACTAAGGAGGAGGTATATGCTTTGGAATGCGTAGCTAACAATTTCTTTACTCAAAGATAAAATACCCAAAATTTATATGAATTACTCTAAGTATATCTGATGGTTGCAAAAGGTGTGTCCCGTGAGGCTACATAAGATATAAGGGATAACAAGAAGGAAATCATCGAATGCTTATATCTTGAGGGAACTTTTGAGATATGTAAGAATGGTTAGAGACCATTATGGTCAACAAAATCCAAGTATAAGGTATAAAGAAAACGTACAATATTTAATTTGAGAAAATAAGATATTTTATTGAACGAATATGAGGTGCATAAGTGTGTATAGAGATACTATTAATGGACCCATGGGTAACTAAGTCGTGAACGTATAGATGAGGGACAAGTATGTGTCATAGCAGCGATAAAGAATATGATATACCATACCTTTACCCTCATAGAGTATAAGCTATATTATGGAGAAGGAGATCTTGATTGTTAGGGACAAGCAAGAAACTCTAATGTCACTATATTTTGTAAAAGACAATAGAGTAATATCTTAGTAAACGCTCATGAGTTAGGGAAGAATGATTGGGTTTCAAACCATTCAAGGGTGATCTATGTGTAGTATTAACTACTAACTAAAGGGAGTACCCCTTTCAAGTTAGCATAAGCAATAAAATTAGTAACAAAAAAGGGAGTTTAAAAACTCGCCATGGATAGATAAATTCGGTAGTAACTAAATGAGAATTGGGTTTTAAAACTCGCCATGCTACTTCTCAAATTGAAGATGAGCAACTAGAGTGTCGCCAATGTTGCTTTTCTCTGGGCGGCGAGTAATGTTAACATAAAACCTATGGGTTTCAGCAGGCCTCGTTAATGGATCACTCGAACAAGTGGTTGACATTTTCTACAAATCAAACCATCATCCTCCATAACTTCCAACATTTGTTGTTGTTAACTTCCAAAAGTACATTGGTCCTGCATGGGATACCAACAATCCTACTTTTCTACCAATTCCACCTATACAAAGGGGGGGGGGTCGTACTCAAATCCCACTTAAAATGGACATCAAACTTATGGGTTTCAACAGGCCTTGTTAATGGATCGCTCAGACAAGTGGTTGATATTTTCTACAAATCAAACCATCATCTCCACAACTTCCAACATTTGTTGTTGTTAACTTCCAAAAGTACATTTGTCCTACATGGGATACCAACAATCCTACTTTTCTACCAATTCCACCTATACAAAGGGGGGCTCGTACTCAAATCCCACTTAAAATGGCATGGGCATTAACAATACATAAATCTCAAGGCATGACATTACCAAAGGCTACAATAGACATTCTTTATATTTTTTTGAGATATTTTCCAATGATGTCTATTAACCTACCCTCTTTTTCTATATTATTAGAATTTGGACAATTTTAAGTTTTTCTTTATATTTTATATTTTTTGAGATATTTTCCAATGATGTCCATTAACCTACCCTCTTTTTTCGGTGAGATTCAAAATGTTATGAATTCCATATTAATGATCCACATTTAAGGAATGTATAAATAAATTATTTATTGTTTCTCTTTATAAATTTGAAATATTTTTATTTATTTAGTAGATAGATCCATAAATTTATGCAATGTTAGTTGATTGTAACATAAGAACTACAAAAACTAACAATCCATTGTCATTTGGATGAGAGAAGAATCATTTTCATGATTACTTTTGAAATGCCGATAATGTTATGGCCAATTATGTGAAGAATATAATGTCTTTAAAATATTGTATCAACCATAAGATTTTATTAACTAAAATTTGTGGTTCAACCCTTCAAATTGTCTTTCTTGTTGTGTATGTCCATATATCCTTGCTTAGCTTGCAACACGACGTTCTTTTATTGCACCCCTAGGTACAATTGCTAGTTATTTATTTTTGGGTAGGTAAAGTTTCACTTTTATAGTAGGTGTTGGCATAGTTTTATGTGGATGTAGGTTTTTTGGTAAACCAACATTTTTTTAAAAAGGTCGTGGCATTGAAATGGTGAATGATGGAGCTTTGGAAACCTTAGCTAGGGTTTAATGTAAATTGCATCAGAATCTTGGAGTTAAGCCTATCAATCGATAGGCCTAGTACCAACTAAGGGAAAAAAGTGGGAACTTTTTACTCTTTTATTTTATGCGGGGTTTTTTAGGTTTCAGTTTCTATTTCTTCGGTTTTTTTACTACGTTTGTGGTCTTGGTGCTTAATAATATTTTTATTGTCACACTTGGTAGTTTTCAAGATTCTTGGTTTATCTTTTTATAGGCTTAATTCTAAATTTGGCGATTTGCTTTCGATCTTTGGAAGTGGGAATGCAACTTTGCTTTTGGTCACTTTTTTGGTAAATCGTCTTTTCACCGACTATTTTTATTGCCCTTGCAACGGTCTTTGTCAGGAGTGAACCTGACTTAATCACATGCTCCTTGTCCTTACATCTTACTTTATGATCGTTTGGATGTTTCTTCCCCTCAAAGTAGGTTTTCGTTCCCATTCCTCGAGCGTGTGATGTAGTGGACTCAGAGGTTGGTTTGGAATTGAAATTTGATCATGAAGGAAGATTAGGGTTTCAATACGGAGATGGGTCAATTGTTTTAGGAATATCTCGATATAGGGTGGAAAATTTATCTGGTGCCAGAGCTCAAGCCAAACGAAGACTGAAGGATTACAAAGTCAAGGATGGGATTGAACGGTATGTCCTTGGGAAGGATGTGAATGTGGACCAAGTGTGGGTTTTTCCTTGTCGTGTAGTGGTCGGTAGGATTGAATATGTAAAGCTAAACATATTGGAATTGGTAGAATGGGTGTCAAAGAATTGGACAATGAAACTTGGTTATGCTCCGAGGGTTAGCATGTTAACAAATGGATGGGTGTGCTTTGTTTTCTCGAAGGCAGATGATGTTCCAAAGGTTCTTGACTGAGTTTGGTTCATTAAGGAGGGTTATATGGTTCTCAAAAGATGGCATACTTCATTCAATACAGTGAGGGAGAAGATGGTGAAACAACGTTTATGGGTTTTACTTCATGACTTCCCAATTGAATTATGGACAATGAATGTGTTTGAGGGTATAGCAAACTTTATGGGAAAATTTATCAAATTGGATACGAACATACTTTACGGGGTAGACAAAAGAATTGGTTTAGTCTCTTAGTGCTTCTACTTTAATTCAACTTGAGTATGATATTTATCTAAAAGAATAACAAGCACAACAAGATATACAAGATAGCCAAGACACAAAGGTTTTCCTCGGGGAAACCATAAAGAAGAAAACCCTGCAAACTTCCTCATAATAGTTCCATCACCAATACAATATCATAAGACGCAAAAACCCAAGAATACGATGTCTTATGCAGCTCTCTCTCTTCCTTCTCTAGGGAACTTGTCCTCTCTCTCCTAATGCACACATGGGAGTGTTATATAAAAAAATTAATATAAATCAACATAAATTTTTAATATTTATACTGAAATGATTAAAAATCGTTTTTACCGGAATAACAATGTAAATAACACATATACTCCATGAATGGAAAAATAATTGATAATTGATAAGATAATGATGTTTTACAATTACATTGTTGCGGGTTTTATAAATCATTTTGTACATTTTCAATATAAGTCATGTCTTTTGACTTTTCATAATTATCTATTTGTTTATTTCTTATTTTACTAATTATTCTTTTATTTTATTTTTACGAAAACGGTTAAAAGAGTTTTTATTAAAAAATAATAAGTTGTGGCTTAACGCCAAATCCGACACTTTACACAAATTCTCTCCTTGAGGATTTCAAGAGGCTAAAATAGGTCCTCCATTTGTGAGGTTTCATCTCTGTGTGCCAGTCTTAATACTTTCTAGCTTCACCCAGCTGTAAATTAAACAATTCTTATCAACTAACTTAATACACCTGCAGTAACCTTAATACAACACGCAGACTTAAAACTTTCGATCTTCACCCAGCTGTAATTTAAACAATTCTTAACAACAAACTTACTACACCAACAATAATTTAATACATCATCAGTAACTTGATACACCAGTAAAACGAAGCATAAGCTATCTCCACTCGTGAATGTTGACAGACTTGAATCGTGTCTAATATCCAGGACGTGGATCATGGTGTGAGGTTCAAATTGCAACACTTGGACGCTTTCTTGACTTTACTTAAAGCGAACTCTTAAGAATTGTGAAGAAATTGGAGCAGTTGTGCTCTTCCAACTTCTCACCCCAGCGAGCTCCACTACTTCAACACGAGCTTTCCTCAGCTCACCAGTGAATGATTCCCTTGTCCATCTACGTCGTCCAATCCCGATGTGTCTACGCTAGCTTTGCTATCTCATACATATTGTAGCATGTTGATCGAAGCTATGACATTGGCTACCTTTCCTTTCCCAGGTCGTGGTGTTGAGGATTCCAACTGGGAGAATGGCTCTGTGGTTTGCAGCTTGGTCTGCATCCTGATTCAGATTTCTAAGGATGTGGCAGATATTTACAGAGTCGAATTTGGGAAGCAATGTCTGAATACTCTCCAACAAGGAGTTCAATTTGACATTACGCAGGGCATGTTCATGTATTATAGAGTTGATGAGGATCAGGGAGTCTCAAAAAAAGGGTACCTCCATGTCATCCAAAGGTAAGGCTACATGGCATCCTTTTAAGAGGGCCAAAGCTTCTTCCTGATTGTTGGATTTAGTCCCCAACCCCCAGCTGAAACTGAAGTCAGTGTTTCCATCCTAAGAGCAGAGAACCCCTCCCGCTCCTGCTGCTCTCGGGTTGCCTCTAAAGGCTTCGTCAAAGAAAGGGCAGTTTTTGTTCTGGATTTTTCTCCACTTCTCGAAGTCGATTCTAGACAGTGTTATTTTCCATTTTTGGTGGTTTTTTGGGCACCTTAGAAGGTTGGGATTGTCTAGAATGGGGAGCTCCCCAATCCACTTCCTTTCCTTCTCGGTGGTAATGGTACCCAGATTCTTCCCTGAAGCTTTTAGAGTTTTGAACAGAAAACCTTTGGCCTGTCCGACAACTACTACTAGGGTGGGGAAAGTATTCTTGAATATAGATCGATTCCTGGCTAACCAAATCTTCCAACATATGTACTTAGGGAGTGCCAACCAAACTTGTTTCCACACCGGCTTGTCTCTCAGAGGGGAGGGGTACCTGCTCTGCCACAAAGTGAAGAGTTGGAGGAAGATAAGGTCATTGGGGGATGCAATCTAGAGGTCTCTGAGGAGGAGTGTCCAGACTTGCAGGGAGAAGTTGCAATCCAAAAAAAGGTGGTCGATGATTTTCAAATCTTTGCAGCAAAACATACATTAGTGAGGGAAAAGGATGCCTCTTTTGGCCATGTTTTCCCCTGTCATAATGTTTTTATGTCCAAGGAGACAGGAAACGAAGTTTACTTTGGGGAGTCCAAATGGAAACCAAACCATTTTCTAGAGCTTCTGCTAGGGGTTGGACCTCTTAGATTGAAGAAGCTTATAACACGGGCTAGTAGTAAACTCTCCAGTCTCCCCCCACCTTCTCTTGTACATTTATGAGTTCTGAATTGGGGCAAAGCCTAAGAGGTGGTTTATGGGTGTTTCCTTGGCTTTCGAGCGGATCGGTGGGGCCTCCGGGATGATCCAATTCGCCCAAATTCCATCCTTTGACCAGTTCAAGATGTCATACAAAGTTTTAAGGTTATTCCCCATATTCGAATCTTGGATTCCATCTAGCTCTGTAATGTTGTTAAGTGGGGAGTGGCCAAGAATGTTGTCCGTCCATATCAGGATCTTCTTCCCATTTTCTGGGATCCAGTGGAGTTGAGGTTGGAATAAATCCATCCCTTTTGTGCACATGTTCCATAAGGGAGTTCCTTTTGGAAAAGGTTGTGTGTCCAATCATCTTCTTCCATTGCCAATCAGGTATTTTTTCTGGATAGTTTGGTTGACCTAGTGTTTTTTTTGGGAAAGGGTTTGCCAAAGAATTTTTCAACCCATTTCCAGGTTTGGTAAATGGGAGTCTCGGATCTCTAGGCTGCCCTCTTTTTTGGGTCTTCTAACCACATTCCAGTTGACAAGCTGTAGCTTATTTTGGTTCCCTTCCCCCCCGTCTCCACATAAATTTTTTTAGATACTTCAAGATTTTATCTAAAAAGGATTTTAGAGATAGTAGAACAAACACCTGGTATATTGGGAGGGAGGAGAGAGTAGAGTTTATTAGCACCAGCTTCCCGGAGTGGTTCAGTCATTGTCCTCCCTAGCTGCCGAGCTTGGCCTTTATTTTATTGTCCACTTCCTACCAGTGATTTTCTTTGTGTGCATCAGATGAGATAGGGAGTCTGAGGTATTTGAAGCTTCCCCAATTGTCAAAGCCTTGCATTCCCATCATTCATGCAATTCTAGTGAGCGCCATATGATCCACGTTCTAGCTATAAATGGCACCTTTTTGTAGTTTATTTTCTCGCTTGTGGTTGCGCAGAAGGAGTGGAGGCTTCTTTTGAAGCCTTTAGTAATGTTTTTCGGTGCTCCCCGAGGAAGAGGGAGTCATCAACAAAGAAGGCATGGTTTATGGGATCGACTCCCTGGGTCATTTTTATCCCTGGCAAATTCCCAACCACCATTTTCATCTGCAACTTTCTACTTAGTGATTTAGCGATCAAAATATAGAGGAATGGGGAGAGGGGGCATCCTTTCCCGATCCCTCGAGTCGCTTGGAAGAATCTGGCAGGCCTTCCTTTGACTAGGGGTGATATCCACGGTTCCCCAATGCAAGCTTTGATTTGCCTTATAAACTGGACGCTGAAACCGAGTTTCTCCATAACCTTGTACAAAAATGAGTGGTTGAGCTTGTCGAATTCATTTGTCATGTCAACTTTTATAATCATGCTTTTTTCCTTACGCTCCTTGCTTTAGTGGATAATTTATTAGACGAGGATGGCATTATCCAGGATGTGGCGTCCTTTCTTGGTTATGGGATATTACCTTATGTAGGAGCATTTTTAATATGTTTACCATCAACTTGGAGTAGATTTTATTGGAGACGTTACACAGTGAGATCGGCCTGAACTTAGCGAATGTGTCTGGGCTAGTCTCCTTGGGGATTAAAGCCAAGAATGTAGAGTTCACTCCTCCTCCAATTTTGGATTTTTGTTGGAAACTAGTTATCATTCTTATCATGTCCTTTTTTATGATGTTCTAGCAGGTTCTATAGAAGTGGCAAGAGAACCCATCCGCCCTTGGTGCCTTGTCCGGTTCCATGCCTCAAATCACGGATGTGATCTCTGATTATGTAAAGGGATTTAGGAGGTTCTTAATCTCTAATGGGAGTATCAGATTGGAATTTTCTCCAAGAGATCCCTGGTGTTGTCCTCATCCATGTCTCCTTCCTCAAGGAAGAGGCTTTTGAAATGGTTGTACGCTTCTTCCTTTAAATGGTCTTCTCCTTTGGAAATCTATCCATCTTCCATTCGAATTTATTCGATGTGGTTGTGAGATTGTTGGGAATCAACTTGTCTATGGAAGTGGGAAGTGTTCCTGTCCCCATATTTTAAGCAGGTGCTGCAGGAATTGGTTCTCCAGCAGTCTTCTTCCTTACGGAAGGCTTGATATGTCTCGGATTGTTTTTTAACTTCATGTTCTAGATCACGAGTCTCTATGGTCTTGATTTCCATTTCCATTTGAGCTGCTAGGAGGGCAGAGATCGTTTCTTGTATGTCTTGGTTGGGTTCTTGTTGCTAGTGTTCACCCACTCCTTCAGAGAAGCCTTGGTATTCTCGATCTTTTGTTCCCAAACAAAACTCAGGAATCCAGTGACAAGTTGTCCCCAGGCCTTTCCCACAAGAAGTCGAGACTGGAGATCTACTAAGGGTTGTACCTAAAGAGGATCGACCCTAACTTTTCAACATTTTAGATGGAGAGCATAACGAGTTTGTGGTTAGAAGCGAGGTTAGCCAAGATATGGGAGTGCAAAATCTTCCCATCCAAGAGGAGAGAGATTTTGGGTTAAGAATCGATCTAGTCGAGCAACAATATGCTTTACTCCCACTCTTTTGTTCATCCAGGTGTAGCATCCTTGCTTGGGTTTGATGTCATTAAGGTGCCATTCAAGGATGAGGTCTTCGAGCTGATCTTTGAAGCAGTCCTTCCCAAAAAGGCCCCCTTTTTTCCTTTAAGAACCTTACTAGATTCAAGTCCCCGACCAGTATAACGTTGGGGGGGCGAATAGATCTCGATAAATCCTTTTAGAGAGTTCCAACAATATATATTTTTTCGATTAATGCATAGGTTCATAAAGGTTGAAGAGAGCGAGACTGACCTTGGAAGAAAGCTGTTGTATCTCCTTAAAGATCTAGTGCTCGGTTGAGAAGGAGTTGAGGAGGGTAAAGTCATTCTTGTTCTAGAGGGTGGCCAATCCACCAAAAGCTCCTCTAGCGTTGATGGTGTATCCTCATTGTTTTTTCCAATTCGCTCTATTGAGGCTGAGGAGAGCTTCTTCCTCCATTTTAGTCTCTTGGAGTAGTAGGATATCAGTAGGTTCCATTTTTAACAGATCTTTGACTGCTTTCACTTTGTTTGGACTACCTAGTCCTCTGCAATTCCAAGAGATCAACTTCATTATTTACTCTGGTTATGGTGGGAGGGTCCTCCCTTGTTGCTTCTCATCCTAGGATTCTTTGTGAAGGAGCTTTATAGGGTGGATTTATTTCCTTGCATTTTTTGGCTTTCAACCTCTTCTTCCCTTAGCTCTATATTGGATTTCCTCCTTGGTCTATTAGCATATTTTTGAAAGGGTACTTCCTCTTAGGTGGAGATCACTTCTAGTGTTCTTCTCTTGGCCATTTTGGTGTAAGAGGGGGATGAGATCTGGATTCTGGTGGGAGACTTTGAGTGCAAAAGTGGTGGGGGTTCAGGAAGTACCTCTTAATCTTTTTTGGCTGGTTCCTTGGGTATTTCTCCCTCCTCCTTGTCTTCATGTTTTTCCTCTCCTTCATGGTATTCTTCATTGTTATCCAAGAGGTTGAAGGGATTCAATGTTCCTTCAGCTGATATCTGCATAATCATTGAGGGGCTTGAGTTAGATTGAGGTCCTGAGCTTGTGGGCTCTTGATGTCCTTCTTTCGCTTTAGATCTGGGTTTGGATTTACCCCTGCTTTTTTTTTGGTTTGTTTTCCAATGGGATTCTTTCCTAGTCTCTCTCCATTATCTCTTATTCCTTCTTTTTGCAGTGTCTTGTGAAGAGCCTGTATTCTTGGTAATGTCTGCATTTGAATGGGAGTTGCTCATAATCGAGTTGTTGGATATGGGACCAGTTTGCTAAAGTGAGTTTGATGGCCTCCGTGAGTCCTACTTCTAGATCTACCTATACGCAGATCCGAGCATAGGAGTATTGATCTCGCCTTTCTGCTATGTCTATGAACTTGCCCACGGTGTTTCCTATTGCCTCCAAGGATTCCTCGCTCCAACAATCCATGGGAAGGTGTTGCAGTTTCACCCATACCGGGACTGCAGATGGGATGTCTTGCGACGGATCGAAATCTCGGGTCCATTTGTTGAGGTACAAGCCTTGTGGCCCCATAAGGCATGATTCGTTTCTAAAAATGAGTTCCTTGTCTTCCTTACTTTCAAAGACGAAGACGAAGAAGCCTTTCCCTACGAAGAATTTGATTACTTCCTCCTTGATTAGTGGTTTGCAGTTTCTTTTGGTCAAAGATTCTATTGCCCTTGGCAACGATTACAAGCCCGTGAACTGTTTGATCAATCCTTTTTTCAGCAAGGTTCATGGCCGTATTGCAAGATCTATCCATGGGGAGAGCTACTCAGGGTATCTTCATAAGCTTTTTGACAAACTTTTGTTGTCTTGGGGATGTGTATTTCTTCCCAATTACCGCTACTAGCTTCCTGAATTCGTTGATTTCCTGAAGTGCATGGGTCTCTTGGATCACCGGAGGAGGATTGGATCCTCCTCCCTCAGCCATTGAATGTTGCCTAGTCAATATTCCAACTGCTTCAACGCAACCCAACATGTTGTCTGCTACCTCAGAGCCTGGATGAGTCAGGCCAAGCACACAGCCTCGATCCAATCATCAATTCAACCTCAATCAGATCGTCGTTGCCAGTCCTACCTCCTATCGCAGCCAACTATGGTGTCCCCTTTGGGTGTTGTTGTCAGTTAACCAATTGGTCTACTAATTATTAATTATTAATATTAATTCATATTCATATTAATATTAATAATTAATATCACCTTCGGATGGGAGAAGCAATGCACAGATCCGTTCTGAAGCGCGGCTAGGGTTTCCCTAGCCGTCGTCGCTCAATCTCAGGCTGTCGCCCCTCCTGGTGTGGATCTTAGGCTGCCAAAGGCCGCTACTGCTCGTGGGCTCCTTGCGCTTCTTTGTTGGGGCTATCGAATCCGTCTGCTGGCTGTCGCGGGTTATCTGGCTATGGAGATCCAAGCCGAAATTCAGGCCTTTAAGGCCCTTGTCCAATCAGTTGCCCCTCAGGCTACCTCCCTACCTCCTTCAAAGTTTGTGAAGAAGATTGATGAGATCCCCTCTCTGGTTCTCTATCCTTTGGATCCCTGTCGGAAAGTGCTCATTATGTCAAAGAAAGCCCTCATAGGCAAGTTTACAGGGTTGTGGCCCAGCCCTAAGGCAGTAGAGCTCTGGATTGCTGAACAATGGAACCCTGTTTTGCAAGGACAGGTCTCTCTCTTTGTAGCTGGTAGGGGGTATTTTGTTTTTCTCTTTCTGAATAAAGAAGAATGTGACCTTGTTTTTTGATCGGGTCCCTTCTTCATGGGCTCAAGAGGGTTGTTTTTAGCCCCTTGGACTCTGGGTTTCAACCCTGAAGCAGAGATCACAGCCGCTCTAGTCTGGGTAAGATTGCCTCATCTCCCACTTGATCTTTGGGGGAAAATCACTCTTAAGGACATTGGTAATAAGCTAGGGTGCTACCTGGATAGTGCAGATCCAAAAGGGGGTCAGTATTCATGATCCCGCATTTGCGTAGAGGTAAATCTCGAAAAAAGGCTTCTGGAGGCCTTAAAGCTTACAATAGGAGAATGGAGCCACATCCAAGTGCTGGACTATGAGCAGATCCCATTCAAATGCAACTTTTTCCATGTTTACGGTCACTTTGCCAAAAGCTACCCCAAGCTTCCCGAATCTCAGAAATCAACAACTTCTCTTGCAACTAAAGAAGCTGAGTTTCACGCGGTCACTAATCAACGTCGTCCTCCCCGACTCAAGGAGCCTCTTCAACAAAAGGACCCTTCTCCTCCTACTGCATTCTCTCCCCCGCCGAAAAACAAAAATAGCTTTGAAGTTTTGTAAGAAGTCGAAGCTCAAGAATCTGAAGCAATGAATGATCCGGTGTTGGGCGTGCCCCCCTCAGGACCTCACTTGGTGAAAGAGGTCGTTTCCCCAACCACGAAAGAAGCTTCTCCTAGCCCTGCTCCTTCAGGCTCTAAGAGAGATGCTCGGACGTTAGATCACGAGACTTCAGCCCAAGCTGGATTGGCATCCGTAGTCCCTTCCTCTGGGTCAGAGGGAAGCTCGAATCCTGAAGATTTCACAGCTCCTTCCCCTCCCCTCACCAGAGGGCGAAAGACCAACAAAGAGCGTAGGGAAAAGGAAGCAACCTCAAACATTTTTTTGGGATCTCAGAAGCAGTTAGACCCTTTTATCAAGGGACATTTTGCCTCCTCTTCTAATTAATGTTTTACTTATGCACTCTTCTCTGCTCACAGTTCATGAGAGTTTATTCTTGTAAGCAAATTTTGGCTTGTCCTTGAAAAATCTCTAGAAGCAAGTGGGATTTATCTCCCAAGATATTCTTAACTCATAAGAAGGCTAACAGCACCGCTAGAGGTCATCATCTCTCTTTAAGTTTGTACGTTACAGATTATGGTTAACCAGAAAGCGATTAATACAAATCTACCCGTTCTTGTCAAAAAACAAAATATTAATAATTAATGGTGATTTATATTATTATTTTTATATAACAAAGACGTAAGATCTCTTGAATACTAGTGACACCAATGAGGCTCGTTGAAAGCCTCGGGGGTGGTTACCTAGGAATATTTCGAGGGATGGCCCCTTTACCGCCTAACCTTAGTCTAGGTGAGCTAACTACTAAAGAAGAAACTAACTACTGCAAGTTAACTTAATCCTAGTTCATTAGTGAGCAACAATGGGGCTGGAAAATTGTTGTTGAAACATGTAAAAAGTAAATAAATACAACAACACGGGAAAAAATTAATAGGCACATTGTAGCGTGGAAGAGAGACTCACCAATGCGTTGTCGCGCGGTTACAATGCAAAAAGTTCGTGTTGTTAGACGCAGAAACCGTGTGGGTGAGGGTTTGATTATATGCGTAGGTCATGTGGTTGTCGAAAGAATATTTGCGATGTCAACGTATCCGAGACGTTGGGAGCCGCACATCTAATAAAACGGCTAAAATGGTCGCTTAGGGGTCGAATTCTTGGGATGAAAGGGATGGTCCTTTGCACCTGCAAAGCATAAAACACCAAAAATTGGCCTCTTAACAAATTACAACTTAATGAAAGAGAAATGAACTAAAATAAAGTGGAGTCACCATAAATATTATTGTGGAAAAGATTGCACAAGAGTGCTTTCTTCCCACTTGGTAAGGGGAATGGTCTTGTAGGCTGCAGCAAGGGCTCAATATTAAGTTCCCCCTTGATGTGGTTGAGTAAGTGAGTGATCCAAGTGATCATGTAAGTGGTTGTGAGTGGAAATAAGACAAAACAAAGAAAATATAAACAAAACTAAATAAAATGCAAAGGGGGTAGAGAATGCAAACTCCAACAACCAATAGATGTCAAACCACTTTTATATTTCCCAATGATCAAGCATAAACAACACCTTTGAGGTGTGAGCTCCAAATGGAGGCAAATAATCCTCCTAAGGGAGGCTTATTTAATTCACACTAGATGTCAAGAGGCTTGAATAACAAATGAGTAGAACACTTTCCCCTTGGAGAAAGGAGGCAAGAGAGCTTGGTTAACGCTAGACAAGGGGAAAACAATGACCTATAAAGGATCTAAAGCACAATTAGAGCATCATAATCTTGCTCACAATTTTCTCTTACAATTAGCATGCCCATGGATTTCTTTTATAGGCCAAGAGGTGGCCAAGAAATAACAAGATCCCGATATGAACCCAATGATCCATGATGTGGATCCAAAGTACAAAAGAGAGGCCATTTAAGGAAACCAATTGTGTGAAGAGACAAAATTTGAATTCTTGGAGGTAATGGATCTTTCATGAGCCTTAAATGCATTGCCGGTGACTAAGATCCCATCGTTTGTGTCAGACACATGGATCTCAAAGGAAAATGCACGCTGTCGCACGAGAGTTGTATTGGGAATAGGTGATGTTGCATGTATAAACAGACTATTATCCACGTGGTTGTGTAGTTTGACTATTTTGGGGGCATTTTTGGACTTAGTCTGCTATTTAGATTTTGTGAAGATGTCTTCAATTGGATGGATGTTGTGTGTTAATGATACTTTACTGTGTAAATTGCGAAAATGTCACATGTGTGTGGGATTTTTGTGATAACAAATGGGGGGACAATAGTAAAACTTGGACTGAAGGGAATCATTGTTCATCAATTATTGTAACCTGCATCCATCTAAGGTTCAAAAAAATTATAGCTAGTGAATTTAAGTTTGGGGGTTAGTGTTTTTGCTTTGAATCAATGGAGAATTCAGTCGAGCAAAGGGTAATTATGAAAAGAAATGAGGAAGGTAATATAGTGATGTTCTTAAGAACTTGATCTAAAAAGTCAATAAGCTGGAGAAGGATAATCATAATTTGAAGGCCATTATTAAAAGGAATAACTCTATATCTCATCTTCAATTCAATAGTGTGGACAAGCAACAAATTCACTTTATGGCCAAGTTATCCATGACAGAAGTAGAAATCGAGGTTCTTAAAGTTAAATTCTTAACTAAGAGGAAGAGATCCAATATATCAAGAAATAATTCTAGATGCATAATAGCAACGAGTCATCAGACTCTGGAAATGCTATTGAAATCTTTGATAGTGAGACCTTGGCTATATCCCTTGTGTTTGAAACAATGTAGACTAAAAGTACCAAAGGGTTGGTGGAACCAAACAAGGCTGATAAGTACAATTTTCAGTTGAAGGCATGCATAAGGGCCTGTGATGGTTGGGTTTAAAAAAATGAATATTTTTGTAACGTTTTATGAGTGCATACTATTGTGTGTCAGGTTTTGTCTTCTTTATTTTGGAAAGATAGGCCAGCAGTATAGTGACATGATATCAGTAACAAGTTGGATAAATATCTTTCTCTTCAAGTTTGTAAAATTGTACGTACAGAGGTTAGAAACATAAATTTTGTTTGTATCTCCAAGATGTCAAGTTAGGTCGCATCCTCTTTTTTTCATATAAATACAAGTATCAATCTTTGTAAAAAGAAATTACAAAAATGCAAAGTCAAAATAACTTTCTCCTACCCAATCATAACAACAACCCTGATCAACCTATTTTAAAAAGAAAAGAAAACAATTATGAGCAATATAATTCACCGGTCCACGAAATCATCCATGATAACAAAATGCTCAAAATTAAAGATAACACAATTGCCCAACCTCTTTTAAAAGGAAAAAAATGAACTAGTTATGAAGCAACAGAATCTATGAGTCCACCAAATTGTTCATCACTACAAAGAGTATAGTAAACCCTCCTCCAAACTACAACTCAACACTATCTTGGTATGCAAAGACAAAAACGTTATTGACACAAAACAATGAGTCAATAAATGGGAAACGATCCCTTAGAATGAGACTTAAAACCATTTAACAGATAAGAAAATGTATGCCCTTCTAATAGCTCCAATGATTATTTTGAGAGAACATCTACATTTTTGTTAAATTCTCTAAAAATATGATGAAAAGTAACTTCAAAGAACTGGTCTCGTAAACTTTTGATAAAAAAATTATCCTAATATCTTTGTTAATTCAATCAATGAACCTTGTAATTTTCTTTTAATTACTCTAATAAATATATGCTATTATGTTTTTATAAATACTCTAATATCAAATATCAATCTTAATTTCTTGTTTGACCATGTAAATTTTAATAATTACTCTTCCATTCTCTATATATACTCTAATATAAAATATCAGTCTTAATTTTTTTATAAATCTGTGATAAAGAAAGACGTGACAATGATAAATATTGCATGCACATGTTCACTAAAATATTATATGTATCTAAAATGTATCTTTTGTCTATATATATAAGCTAACATAAAATATCAATCTTAATTTTTTTATGCATTTGTCATAAATAAAGACGTGACAATGATAAATATTGCATGCAACTAAAATATTATATATGCATCTAACATGCATCTTTTGTCAATATTTGAGGATTTAAAAATATATTAATTTAAACTTTTTTTTATAACTATTTATTTTATTTTATTTTATTTTTATTAAAATTGGGGACTTATTTTATTATTTATAGGACATGTGACTTTGAGGACTTCCCATTTTAGATGTTAAAACACTCTCACTTTGAGAATCAAAGTTGGTAATGGAAAACTCACATCGATTTACTACTTCAACCAACTAATCCAAACTGTTTTAAAAAAAATCAATTTTTAAGTTATTTCAATGTATTTTTATTTTATTTGATGAAGTTTTTATTTATCAACCAATTCATTCTTTATAGTCTAATACAAATATAAATTATTTTTCACAAGGAATCATCACAAAATAAGAAGAGCTGCTAGGCAGCAAGTCCCTGCCAGCAAAATTAGAATACCATGTAATAATTGAAATTTTAGATGAAACTAGATTTGCAGAGTTTAGATAAGACCGAGTTTGAAGAGTTGAGATGAGCTCTACAACACCACGACTCCAATGATGAAGAGGATTCCACTCATTACGTTTTGTCACAAGGTGAACAGTTTATTTAATGGAAATTACTTTACACACAAGTTCCGAATGAAATGTACACAATCAAACCAAATATTTCGATTTTTATTCAATCTCCCTCATTGAAATAAAACGCCGGGTACTGCTAACTTCATATTACTTAATGACTATAACCCTAAAGTATTCCAACTTCGATTCAAACTACTAATGAGAGGGCTCGTCATGACTTCAAACTATTTATCCAACTCACTTTGTTACGTGGGATCGCGAGAACCTTGGATATTGTAAATTAAGGCCCATAGGGTATTATAAACTCATGCATATCAAAACAACATTCGAATGTATGGCATGGCATATATATATTGGATTATTCACTTTTGTTATGAATATTAGATTTAATATAAGTTGGTTATTTGCGATTAGACTTTTTTTTGGTCATTTTTTGTTATGTGCAGCGTGTGTGCATTGTGACACATGGTGGTCTTTTGTTTATTAAACCGAAGTCGATCTGTCACCAGTTGCTCGACGTTGCTGTGGCAAACTGCATGGACAAGATCATGTGGCAAACTCAGAGCATGAGGGAGATTCATAGCTGCTCCCACTTCCAGCGGCTTCCATGGAAGAGACACGCGCATCAATCCGAAGAGAAAAAGGCATTATCTATCTAGACAGTATCATCTTCTATTTTTCTGAGAGGTTGAACCTGCAATAAAAATTAACTGTGGTTAGGAGTTTTGTTTTGAATGATTGGAACATATGATGGACAAAACCATTATTTAACAGTGTGTTGATTTTGGTAACCAATAGAAAAAGATAATACAACCGAGGATATAAGTAAGAAAAACCGTAACAACAGGTAGCTGCCCCATTTAAACAGATGGTGATTCTTGGTCGATAGTTTTCACAATTTATCTTTTCAATTAACCTAGTTTGGACTCAATTGCAGGTCAGAGCTAAGAGCTGAAACACAGTAAGATCATGTCAGTTTTGCAAGGCTTTCCATCAGTTTACACTACTAGAATAAACTACTATGGCAATGTATCTAGCGTCATTCTATAGTTAATGCATATCTTATTTGATGCACCCCTGTTGGAATCAACCCAGGTTTCTGAAGTCTTACCCAAATGGATAATATGGCCATGTTTCAAATTGATGGTTGCTTCACGAGAATATATTAGAGGAAGAACCATAAAACATAATTCAAGTCTACCTCTTACACATAAAACATGAATAATTTCCTTGTTGTACATAGATAGATAAATAGACAGACATAAACACATATTTTCTCCTGAATAACATCATATTAAGAGGATATTTCCAGCCTTCTGAATCCTCTCCATCTGTAGAAATCTATTATTTATTGGATGTGAGATTCATAGAATCATAAACTTCAAGAAAAACCTGAAGATAGTCGTTGTATAACATTTCCAGTCACTAAGGCAAATATTTCATTGAATGTTTCATGTTTGGTGTTGTTTAATGTTTTAACTATGTGCAATTCAGACACTGCATATAAAGGATAGAAGATCTGTCCTTGCATTTGATATAGACAGGTTCAAAAGGAGTGTAGCAGGTGAGCATCTGTCATAGTCGTATTACTGTAAATTGTTGGGTGAGTAGAGATGGTAGTGTTGTACAATTTTGGTTGCATCTGATTGTTTTGTCATAAAGTTGAAGTAATTAAATGGAGAGATATTTGAATTAGATTTGGTTCTCTCTTTTATAGAATGATGATTTTGAATTCTGAAAGGTTTTTAGAGGATTTAAGAGAGAATACAGCTTTGGTCTCACGACATGCTCAACTCCTGAGTTCTTACAACATTAACTTTCAGAAGAGCCTAAATCCAGCAGAGAATTGGTTGTCGATGTGGTTGTCCTATGAGCTATTGACCACAATGGCTGTCAATGAGTGTAAAGGGGGATTTAACCCTATGGAGGACAAGGAAGAACGGTTGCAAAAGAAAAAAGACCAATTCGTGATGGAAGAAGGGCACAAATTCCATGGCTCCAACACAAATGCCTCGGAGATCCAAGTTGTTGGCTCGTCCACGGTTTAAAGTATAGGCCCAGAGAACTGATGAGGATTTCTATGAACTTAAGCTAGTTGTCATCAATGTTCTGGATGCTTCGGGTATGGTAAGGTTTCTCCCTCCTTGCTCAACTTAAAAGAAAAAAATATCGTTCATATGGAGATAGACACCAATTTAACATTGAACTTGTGTAATTCCTAGGTTTTTCTATCTTGGTTACACCAGTGTTGATGAAGATATACATATGTTTCCTTATAATTTAATAAACATATTAGAATATGTAATTTATGTCAAAATGCTCATGCTTCTGCACCCTTTCATTACAATTATGGTTACTGAAGTTTTTAGGCCTCATGACCTCTTGCCTAGTTCTGTTAATCATATCATCTCCCACGGTCGCATGTGTGAAGAACAATAGAAGAAGATTTCAAATCCTATTGAAGAAACAAAAGTAAATTGTTTTTTATAAACAACAATGGCTTAACTAGTTTTGGTTGTTTTCATGTGTCCTGGCTTGAGAGCTTACTTCATAAACCTAATAGAAGAAAAACAATAGGAAAAGTAATTCAAAAAAAATTAGAAAACAACATTGGTTATTGTTGATGCTTTACAAAACTTGATAACTTGATAGAATGTTTAAACACTTGAAGTTGAAATTAATGTCAAATTTGTGTAGATCAAAAGACATACAGAAATGGAGTCTAATTTCTACCCATTTCAGAGAAAGCATCGTGCTTCACTTTCTATCCATACCAGAGAAAGAATCATGCTTCACTGTGTCACCATAGCTCTAATTGTAAGGGACTCTTCGTTGTGTCACCATAGCTCCAGTTGTAAGAGACTTCACTCGTCCAAGCTTGTGATCTAAGAGGAGCATAATAGTATGAATCATATGATGAAAGCCTTAGTGTTGACATATGGAGGTGCAGTGTTGAAATATGGAGGTACAGTGATAGAAATTTATGCAGGTGGCCAACATGCCAACAGACACCATAAAATTCATGATGGTGTGTAACTTGAAGTAAAAAGCAGTAGTATAGTGATTGCCAAAATAAAGTAGTAGTATTGTGATTGCCAAAATAGGCTATGAGATCCAAACATTAAATGTCTAAGAGGTAATGTTAACTAGACCTAACATTACTTCACCTTTGGATATGCTTCGGACCGTTTTGGATTTTTATCCAATCTTTTAAAGGTCACCATTTCTCCTATACCTCGATAAAAGGCCAAATAAGAGGTCGAAGTTTGTGATTCGTGGATAAAACGGTGTACTAAATACAAGGAGGTGTGATATGTGGACAAATCGGTGCATTAAATACTAAGAAGCGAGAAAAGTGTTTTTTATTAATTTTTAATAAAAACCTAGGAAAAAATTGCATAGATTTATGTGAAGATTAATTAAAATGACGGCAACCCGAATCATAGTCCCTGCTAGCCTGAAAGGTAGGGACTAATAAGGGATTTTTAACACCAACAAGGGTTTAGGTATTGTGGTTTCATTTGTTATTATAATTAAATATGTAATTTGAGATGTTCGTGTTCAAACAAGAGTCACATGGTCGTAATGTCTTCGACATTGTCACATGCCGTTGCAAGTTAATTTGAGAGTAAATTAGCAATTTGTAGTAGTGAGAATTTTCAAAGGATCACTTCACTCGCAAAAAGATTTTAGCATTCATTTATCTAGATTTTATTTGTTTTATCAGTCAACGATTATTTATCTATTTATTGCTTGATAAGATAAATTATTGTATTGATGAACATTCATTTCAAATTATTTTATTCATCAACATTCGTTTTTGTTTTTTTATAGGAGGCTCCAATTTTTCATTCTCCTCTCCATGCCTCTTAGCGATGACTAAATATGCATTATGATTATTTCATTGTTTCTCAGAACTCCATATAATTCAAAAAAAAATGGTGTAGAAATATAGAGATCAATGGATATGCATACACTATTAGTATTTAATAATTAAAACTGAAGAATAATTAACATGTTCTATGTTTAAAAAAAATGAGAATAAATATGCATACAACAATTCTAATGTAAGTTGACAACAAAAATAAATGTTGTAATTAAATAAAAACATGGGAATAAATATACGTACAATAATTCTAATCTAAGCTTGTGACAAAATAAATGTTGCAATTAAATAAATGAATCTGAAATTTTGATTTTGAACTTTCTAAATATTTATGACATCAATTTTGGCATAGAGATGAATGGATTTCAATATTTTATACATCTCGTGTAGAAATGGATGAATCTAGATGCATATTAAAATAAATTGTTCTCTTTATGTTCCTGATCGGATTTATACAACATCTAAGTTGCCTTATATGCTTCTTTCTTCGTGGCATGGGCTACCCAAGGTCTATTATCAATGCCCAATAAAATGTCATCTTTTTCCCCTCTATGGCACCATCGGAGTTCATACCCATAGGCCACCTTCATGCTAGAGAATTTACCGTTTTTTCCCATAACCCATAAGGTGAAAGTATATCAAGGGTGGGTCCCAACAATACCCAAGAGTGAATTTGAGCCTACAAAATTAATGCAAATGGGTTAGGAACAACTTCTTTCAAAGAAAAAAAACAAAGATAGCAGTAGTCGTCTATCTAGTGAAGGAGTCGGTTGTTTGTCGATAATAAGCAAGGACAGGTGTAGCATCAGTAGATCCGATTGATGCAGAAGCCAACCTTCCTTGTCTAATTTGGAAAAGCACAAGCACTAGTCTAAGATGCTCCAGGCATAAGGAAAGTAGTTTCGGTTCAAGTTTAAGATCCAGGTAGTGAAAGTCTAGATCGAGAGGAAAACCCCTTTCGGTTTTATAGCAATTACCTCGCTTGGTTCCATAACCAATAACTTCACCTCCGGGTCAAGAACCATAGCCTTCAATGTACCTTCACCTAGTTCTGAATCCATTACCATAGCCATCATTCCGCACAACACGCTTTGAAAATTTATAATCATTGCCAGTCGTCCAAACTGATGACCTTAAGCCCATGAATGTGTTCATTGTCAGGGTGGAAGTTGTTTCTCCTTAACCAATTGATCCACCTGCGAAGCCAACGGTAACAGAGTAAAAGGTAAGGGGTTCAGATAGGTTTATATATTTCTCCCAAGAACGCTCTGCCAAGGTGAAACCAAGACCAGTAAACATAAACTAACTATTTTCTCCATTGCAACAGACGCCTTCGGCCTTATGCGACTCTTTGAACTTACTATCCTCACAATGGTCCTTACCTAGAAAGATATTTTTTCAATAAAAAAAAATCTATCTAGTAAGAACCTCGATCCTTTCTACTAGCTTGGTGGTGCAAGTGTGTGTGGTGAAGTGGTAGGTCAATGAATCTATCTAGTCAAGGAGGGTTCGGGCTCGGGTGTCGTTTGATAAACTTTGATAATGCTCCTGCTTTCCCAATCCATAAATCCAACCAGTAAATCCACAAACATTGGCAAGGAAATAACAACTGCTAAGATAAAAGCTGTATCTCGTGATTTTTCTATGAAATTTGAGGATTTTAAATGTTAAGCTACGAGAACGAAAAAAAGAGGATTTAACGAGGATTGGGATCGACTAAAAGGAGAGAGGAAATGGGTGAGGCTACAAAGTCCAAGGAAGGAGGGCTCGACTAAAAGGAGAGGCTCGATTTAATTGATTTATTTGCTAGTTTGTGTATCTGTTTATTTGATTTTTATGTGTGATTTCCCTAAGCATAGACCCCCTAGTAAGTGAGTAAGTAAGTGCCATTTAATCAAATCGGGAATAATTAGTTTTCATTTCTTTCAAACTTTTATCTCAATACGAACTAACATATTGCTCTCCATAATTAATTGTTCAAAACTTCTCCAAAAGCATATGGATTTCTCCCTTTCCATAGGGATGATGATAAGCGAGGTACTCCCACCCATGTTTCTTATGCATAAGAGTAAAATCCAATATGAATGGAACTTAAGCTCAATTAACTGAATCCACGTTAACAATGTATAATAGTGAGATGTTGCCTCTATGCTAGCTTATGCCCCATATGCACTTATTAATAATCGTTCAAGACTACTCGAAACCTCTCCTTTTGCTGGTGGTTACGGAGGTTCAACTGAATCAATGCCCCCTATTTTAAAATGACTTATAAAGGGTAAACTGTGTATTTACTAGTGCTTCACCTTGATAAAATGGTTGATTTATTTGTATGTTTGATACTAGGTTTTACCTAAACAAATGCACTCTTTTTTTTATTTTATGAAAACTCTATTGTGTAGTCTTTAATGCATTGCAATGAGGATTCTTGTGATCATTTGTTTATGATTATCTCCCTAAGATATAGACAAGATATTTGTATGTCATAAAAATGAATATCTTGTTATTTGGTTGAGGAATCATTACAATAGAGAAGGGCAGTCGCACAATAGGTTTTGTTTAAGTTATAACTGAACCATTTTTAAGGTATTATGAACAAATTGCACAATTAAATGCTCAAATTGAAACTGAACATATAACAATTCAAACCAACAATAAATACACTGTCTAATATCTAAAAGATAATTTATTTTTGGCATGTAAGCATAATCGGGCAAGTAACCCTGAGAAAGTTATTAAATGCGATGAGCTATCATGACTATCTTTTGCATGGCAGAGAATTAAGGCGTGGAGTGTGTCAAATCAATGCTCCAAGCATTTACAGAATGTAATATCTTCTTCTCGAATAGAATTATGATTTCTTCTCTGGTAAAAAAAATTAAAATGGTCTTGAAGTTATAGATCATAAATCTCTTTACAAAACATATAATCTTTAGTTTCCCAATTGGTTGTTGATAAAACACACTTTAATATGACATGACACTATGAAAACAACATTTCTAACATACAAAGTTTTAATTACTAAAAAAGATAGAAATAATTAAACATAAAAGTGCAAATTAATGAAACAGTTCTAACATCAACACAACTATGGCCTTAATCACTTTGAACAAATTAGCACCTTAAACAATACAACACATAAATGCAAATCAATGCAAAATTTTGAACATGGGTAAAGCTTTAATTACTTATGCGAAAATTGAAAGAAAAAAAATAGTAAAATGCAGAAATGTAAAGCAATGCAGCTACTACCACGGACAAAGCTTAATTACTACAACGGAAATTTGAAGAAAAAATGAAGGAATTAAACATAGAAATGCAAATTAATGCAACAATTCTAACATCGACAAAAAATGAATTGCTTGGGCATAAATTTAACAAAACTTGAAACAAAGGTGACACTTTTAACATCGACAAGGCTTTAATTACTTATGTGGAAATTTAAATAAAACTGAAACAATAAAACACAAAAATGTAAATCAATACAACACATTTAAGATGCATCAACAAAGCTTTAATTTCTTGTGGGGAAATCTAACGAAATTTGAAAAAATAAAAAGCAAAAATGCAAATCAATGCAACGCTTCTAACATTGACAAAGCTTTAATTCCTTATGCGAAAATTTAAAGCAAACAAAACTAATTGAAGAAAAACACAAAATTTAAAAACTAGCAATTGCCCCAAGGAAGGTGCAATGATACGCTGTTAAGCTAGTTGTTAGCGAGTGAGCGAGAAAAAAAAGTGTAACATTGAAGTGAGCCAAAAAAAAATGGAGAATAAATATATATTCTGTGCCAATATTGAGAGAGGTCACTTGTTGCAAACGAGAATTAATGGAGATCCCAACGCTATTCCAGGAAAAGCCACTTGGTCATAAAGAAGGATTTCCGATCTTACTATGGAGGACAAAAATGTTAGAAACAAGATATGGTGCACTGTGGTCTTGAAACTCAAGCGAGGGTTGATGAGCTCCTGTACAACAAAGAAAGCGAAGATTCTGATTCTAGGCCAAATCCAATTGAGAATATGGCAGTATGGATGATCGTGGCACTGATAGTGAGATTTTAGTAGTACCCGAAACGTTTTTCTACCAAGAGAAATTTATGTTGAATCCAGTTGCAATCCCTGTGTCTAATCGAAACTACAATCGAGACGACGTGTAGGATCTGCACAAATCAAAAGACATGGTGCCTCATCTCGGAATGAGAAAGATATCGGAGGAACTGGTTCTTAGAAAGGCAATAAACCACAACCAACTTAACCACCAAAAAATAAAACAACTAGGTCCCATTTTTTCTTTACTCCATATTAATCAACTTGTTTTCTTAGTTCCTACCCAAATCATGTTCAATACAATGTTCTTAAAACTACTAATTTCTAACCATATAGTGGATATGCTACAAACTATGGCTATACTCATATGTGCTTCCGAAACCATATCTATGTCTACACTTTTCACCTTAACTTATTTTACATGGGTACAGGACAAAAACAAATATCAGCTTTCAGATTTCATTATATAATATGATTGTCTATGCAAAGATCACCCTCAAGAAGACGTGCATTTTCTTATGGTATAAACTTCAACAACTCCACGAATATGAGCCTTCTTAATCATACCTTTTAAACGTGTTTATAACAAGCATGTGAAATTGTTAAATATGTATAATGTTCATTGTTAATAAACTGATCTTCTTCATTGGTGGCTCAGCATGGACAACAATTGCATTCTAGATTCACAGAAAAAATGTCTGGTATAGAAGCTTCACTGAAGTACATCAAAATTTACATTAGCACAAGATGAGAGGTGAACTCTTGCATGTTAAAACTCCCTGTGCGAATCAAACATCCTCTTGTTAAGGGCACTTCCACAATATAATTCTAGCACTCTGCAAGTACCAAGCCCAACAACAAATTAACTTTATGCGCATGCAATGTGTGTGGGGTACCACCATGTATGTTACTGGATCAGATCGAAGAATAGTGCTTCTGTGGATCTGGATCCAGATCTGACCCAGATACATTTCCAGAAGGACCCACTCAAGATCCGTTTCCGGCTTGTCAAACATGTCCAGCCAGCAAATAACCCAAAAATACATATTTAAAAAAAAAACATAAAATTAAAATTAAAATTTGCTATGTGCATGGCCCTTTTACCCTATAAAATAGCCCCTCCCCCCAATCCAAAAACACATAAAATTTAAGTTCTTCATAGCAGTCTGCATTTTTGAGTTTATGAGAACAATTTTGAGCATAAAAATGCAAAGATCCGAAATTTCTATGTCTATAAATATGTCATTTTCGCACATTTAGATATTGACTTTCCAAAGAGTCTAGCAAACCCATATCCATTTCCATGCAAGTTAGACAGCTATTTTTCTTTATATGTTGCCTTTTAATTTGATTTTAATTTTGAGCTGCAAAGCTTAGGGTTCAAGCAGAACACCATGCATTTTCTTTTACACTCATTTCCAGAACTAATAGGCAGATTTATTCGCAACACATAAGCCCAAGTGCAGAGCTACTACTTATAGCAGGAGAAGACCAAATTCCACAACACAATGCAAAGGTAATCAATGGTTCAGACCACTCTAAACCATAAACATTCCACATCATAGCCTCCTCTTCAGATTTTCCATTTTTCCAATAGGCCTAGCATTCAATCAACTTGGGAAGGTCAGTTAGATACATAACTGGAAGAATTTAAAATGTCTTGTAATAACAAATTCACGTGCGTGATATAAATGTGTGTATGAACAAATTCACCAACTTGATATAGATGTGTGCAATCCAAACAATGATGTGATTTGGACAAACAACTAACTTGTAATAACAATTTGAATAAGCTTGATATAAATGTGTGTAACCCATACAGTGATCTGATGTGGACAAACAACTAACTTGTAATAACAATTTGAACCAATTTTAAAAAATTGTAACTTCAAAATATACAAGAGCCATTGTAAATTTTTTGCATTCCTTGTATTGATCAATTGAATTGCCTCTAGCTTCTCCTCTCCTCTGGATTATATTTCATGTTTTAATAAGAAAAAAAAATTATCCTCTGGTTTTAGATTATATTATGTTTTAATATAAATTAATTTAAAAACAACAACAACAACATCATGTCAATTAATTTTAAGTTTGACCCATCTTTTATAAGAGCTGTTAAATAGCCTATCTCCTTTGGTTTTGGTTTGAGATCTAGCTTCCCCTTTCCTCTGGTTTTAGATTATATTTCATGTTTGAATAAATAAATAAATAAAATTAAAAAAAAAACCTATTCTCTAGTTTTAGATCATATTTCATGTTTTAATATGAAAAAAAAACATCATGTTAATTAACTTTAAGTTTGACCCAGTTCCTAAATAGCCTATCTCCTCTACTTTTAGATTATATTTCATGTAAAAAAAGAAGAAGAAGCAAATATCAATTATGTTTAAGTTTGACCCAACTTGAGCCTAGTCACTATATTGTAACTTATAGTTGAAGTTTAAATATAAGTACACATTCTTTCAGCCTATTTACTGTATTGGAAAATCAACTTCAAGTCAAAACTTAAATATATGCACACAAATTCTTTTAACTTAAATACAAGACACAAATTCTTTTAGGTGATAGTTTCTTCATTCTTCAAGAACCATTTGAGATATCCATTAATAAGTTATTAATGGTATATATTTTTAAAACCCTGTTATATGCCATTAAATCTTGTTTTAATGCTATATAAGTGTTTTATGCTATATAAGCACACATTCTTAAAAAAGCATTTGTGCTTTATGTTATAAGCACACAAAATCTTGTTTTATGTTGTTTTGTGCCATTAATTATGCTATTTAATAAATTTGAAAGCATTTAAAATAATGTGAGCAAATTAACCGTGTTTGTTAGTTTGTTTAAATAAAAAAATGCAGATAACGTGGATTTGTCATCAACAGAAATCTTTGAAGCCTTTCCACGTCTGAGATACAATTTACAAAGCAACCAATCTTCATCATTTAAATTTCCAGCTAACACATTTAGTATTATGTCTCTTCTTTGATACTAGAATTTGTCATGAACAGAAATCTTTGAAGTCACTTCTAAGATACAATTTACAAAGCAACCAATCTAGATAATTTAAATGTTACTGAAAATTTGTGCACAACATGAAGTAAAGTCAAAATAAAAGCATACTAGGTGCTTTATAGTGAAAAGCTACATTGATTGATGCTCCTCTACCAAAAATTCTTCACCATTTCATATTTCAGAAATTTATAATTTTCTGTTTACCTAGAGAGAAAATTGTTTTAACTGTTAGAACTCATGAACTTCACGAGTGATGCTTTACAAAAAGTTCATGTTACTAAGCATTATGCAAATGCCGCTAAACAGGAGGGATATTTTTCTGTTTACCCAGAGAGAAAACTGTTTTAACTGTTAGAACTCACCAGCTTCACGAGTGATGCTTTACAAAAAGTTCATGTTACTAAGCATTATGCAAATTCCGGTAAATAGGAGGGATAATTTTCTGTTTACCCAGAGAGAAAATTGTTTTAACTCATGAACTTCACAAGTGATGCTTTACAAAAAAGTTGATGTTACTAAGCATTACACATCATTATGCAAATGCCAGTGAAAAGGAGGGTCAACCATCCCGCTGGATCTCTCCCTCGATAACATCATAATACTCGAATGCCCAAACCTTATTGTTATTCAAATGCACCCATTGATGTATTATAGTTTGATCTCATGTATGAAGTATAAACATCATATTTCTGGCTCACTTCACTAGGATCAGAAGTTACTCCAATGGAAACCTTCCAGTACTAGTTGATCCTAGCTCACTTAACTAGGATCAGCAGTAACTCCATTGCCCAACCTTCATGTACTAGTTCATAGCTTGATCCTGGCCCAACCCTGCTGAACCTCTGGCACTTGATGTATATAGCTTGATCTCCTTTGCTTCCTTTAAGAGTATAATGATTTCCTTTGCTTCCTGTATGAAGTATAAACATCATAACACTGGCTCACTTCATTAGGATCAACAGTAGCTCCAACCTCCACTGCCCAACCTTCCGTAATCATTGATTCTACCTTCCATCAAGAAGTGTGCCAAGTATCTGCATCACAACCTGCATATCAAGTAGTAGTGGAATACAATCACCACCTATACGAATTGGTTGGATCTCTTTCATTGTCACTACCCAACCTTCCATACTCGTTGCTTCTGCCTTCCATCAAGAAGTTGCCAAGTATCTACATCACAACCTGCATATCAAGTAGCAGTGGAATACAATCACCACCTATACGACTTGGTTGGATCTCTTTCATCATCCTCTATTGCACCAGATAAATTTGTCTAACTCTCTAAAGGATTAAATTGGAAACTTACTGTGAAACTCTTTCAAGGATATATGAAATTGCAGGAATCACTATCATATATGCAGAGGGCTCACAAGGGGATAAGGCAGCCACTTCCCTTTGATAGATGTAGCAGTTGTGAAGTCTACTAAGCAATTGGAAGGGTTGGAGTAGACACTGATGCATGAAAATCTTGAGAAATTGATGAACACTACATAGGGCTAATATATCATTGAACTGAACTGAACCTAACTGTGTACTCAGCACCAAAGATTTCTGATGTAACAATAATATAGGTTTATTTTTCTGTTCCTGCTTTGATGATGGATAACACTTTCATTGTGAACCTAATGTCGATTGAATATGGCTTTGAGCAGATGCTTCTAGAATTCCTGAACTAGAGGAAAGCTTAGTCTACAATTAATTATATATCTCTAGAAAACAGAAAAAGAAAGAAGCTGGATCAAAAGAACTACCTAATGGACCCATAAATGGTTGTTACAGTAATGCAATTTATTTTTCTATTCCTGCTATGTTGATGGCTGGCACTTTCATTGTGAACCTAATGTCCATTGAAGAAGGTTTTGAGCAGATACTTCTGGAATTCCTGAACCAGAGGCAAGCTCAGATCCCCAAATGAGGTACACGCCTCTATGTGATAGAGGAAAGCAAGATCCTCATTGTCTAGCTCCTTTGGATTGATATGAAACTGCAAACCATTAATGAAATAGAACAAATTAAACTTGATATAAAATTGTGTTTTATCATGAAAATAACAAAGCAAAATACAAATCCCCAATATTAACATGAAGAAAATATAAAGAGAGCAAAATACAAACCCCAAGTACTAATCCGAAGAAGAGAGAAACAGGTAGTCCAGTGTCTATCATCGCCTAACCAGCACAACCTATTAATAAGAAAAACAACATCATTGGAAAACACATACGAATTCCATCGATTGACCAAGTTGCAAGATTAAATTGACCAAGTTGCAACAATTTCAAATGTGAAGCATCCCAAGTTCCATTTTCGCACATTTAGATATTGACTTTTCAAAGAGTCTAGCAAACCCATATCCATTTCCATGCAAGTTAGACAGCTATTTTTTTATATGTTGCCTTTTAATTTGATTTAATTTTGAGCTGCAAAGCTTAGGGCTCAAGCAGAACACCATGCATTTTCTTTTACACTCATTTCTAGAACTAATAGGCAGATTTATTCACAACACATAAGCCCAGGTGCAGAGCTACTACTTACAGCAGGAGAAGACCAACTTCCACAACACAATGCAAAGGTAATCAATGGTTCAGACCACTCTAAACCATAAACACTCTGCATCATAGCCTCCTCTTCAGATTTTCCATTTTTCCAATAGGCCTAGCATTCAATCAAATTGGGAAGGTCAGTTAGATACATAACTGGAAGAATTTAAAATGTCTTTTCTGAAATGGAAAATTATTACATAAACAAACTTACCTCTTTTGAGTGAAAGGGTGGTCGAAGTATGAAATGTTCAATCCATACCAAACAGAAGCTTGCTTGAATTTTGTTCCTTTTAAAATTAAACTAAAATAATGAAGTTGGTAAATTGGAGTAATATAATGAACATCATGATGGATCATGATGGCTAAAGGCCACTGCAGGCATGGCTTTACGATAAGGTAATACCCATTCTGGTGTTGAGCCTAATTTAGTGATTAAAATAGACACAACAAAATGTTATATTTTAATTCTGCTACTCGGTTGGAATCCAACCATCTTGACTTAAATATTTACAAATACATGAAATCTTATGCATATGCCACTCAAATTAAGCTTAATTTATTGATGAGACAGAAATAAGGCTCCACCAGAAAAAAGAAAAAAAACGAACATTCTGGTTTAAATTACAACAAGCTTTTTGCATAAAAAAATGGTCTAGCATGCAGACATCTGAACTTGCTTGGAAAGATATTCAAATGAAATTAAAATCTATTTTAACTTACTAAAGTGAAGGCTAAGCCTTTGTTAGAGGAAAGCCCGATACTCACGAGGCTCAGTTAGAAGAGGAAGCTCCTCCTGTAGCGATTCCATAAATGAGACAAAAGATTCCATGAAAACAAACATGACGATTAAATTACAAGAAAACTTCTGCTAAAAATTAGTGTAGCCTGACGACATCAAAATTTTCCTGTAAAGATTCTCAGAGGAAATTAAAATCCACTTAACTTAAAATTAAAATGAAATTAAAATCCAGTTGAACTTACTGGAAATAAGGATAATCCTCTGCTAGATGAAATTCTACTACTCACAAGGCTCGGTTAGAAGAGGAAACTCCTCCTGCAGTGATTCCATAAATGAGATAAAAGATTCCATGAAAACAAATTACAGTAATTTTTTGCTAAAAATCAAATTACACAAAGCTTTTGCTAAAAAATTAAACATGACAGTTAAATTACAAGAAAGTTTTGCTAAAAAATAGTCTAGCCTAACGATACCAGAATTTGCCTGTAAAGATACTAAGATGAAATGAAAATCCATGAACTTACTCCCGTTAAGGCTAAGCCTTCGGTTGAAGAAAGTTTGTTACTCAAGAGTCTCAGTTAGAGGAGGATCCTCCTCCTGCAACGATTCCATGAATGAGATAAAAGATTATAATTCTAGCCAGAAGGATATGTTAAGTTATGCATCTATGCAAAGCAACCATGATGCTATTATATAAACAAATATGTACTGAATGAATTCATATGGCTTTGCAATAAAAATATGGCCATGCATACAAATCATTTGATAAATTATACAGTTAAACCTTTCATACAAAAACAGTAATAAGTGAAACTTACATGGAGTTGTATGAGGAGTATTCCAGAGGTAATTGACCAGGGGTGGATTGTGAGTAAAACACTGCAAAACTACATTTAGGAAGCAAGTGTTCCCCAAATTTCGAAGTCCTGCACCCTTTAGCATTTCCAAATAACATCCAAAGATTAGACTCTGAAATCAGAGGAAAAAAAACATAAAAATAAATTCACCATTTGCTATCACATCTCAAAATTTCAGTTTCCTTTAATGATTAGAAATCCAGATTCAAAATTGGGAGGCGTTACCATATGCTAATAACATAAAATCTCTAAAATCAAACTGGCCCAAACCCAATGAAACAAAATAAAAGCCTGCAATTCTTGCACACGTTATCAAAAAAATACTCATGGTATGGATTTAAGACCAACTATTCAAGAAACAAAGGCAACCAAAGCCATTTCTAGCAAAGTTATCTCAGCCCCAACTCAACACTTAATTGGTAGCATGGAGACTTAGGTAAAGCACAAGTAGTCTGTGACCGATCTATACATGATTCAAGTCAAAACAAGGCAATTGGTGGAAGATGCAAAGTTGCAAACACATTGAAGACCCAAGACACCAAATTTACGAAGACAGTCACTCTCCACTAGCAGATGAAGATCTGCTAGGCAAAGGTTGCATTAAATGACTACAAAACAGTGGAAATATGAAATTCTAAATTTTTTTTCATAATCTTATTTCCATTGTAGAAGCAGGGTAACATGTCGTTATATAAGTTATAAAAATTTCTGTCAATGTTCACCCTCTGATATAGGCAGCTTCTACTATAGGAAACGAGCAATAAAGTCAATTGATTGCATTCTTCATGTTTGGCTGTCATACCTCGCGCATGAGTGAAACAACCTTATGAGGGGTGCTTGGTATTCCATGTTCAACGAAGGCCTAAAGTTTCTCAAGTAAAAAAGCTAAATTTGTATTAGTAACAACAAGATGCATCCTAAAGTGAAGATCAGCTGTTTAGAAAGCAATAGACAAAAATTGGGAGAGCCCATTAATGAGTTTGCTGTGATAGCAATAAAAAGAAGCTATAGATGTAAATTAGGGGTTATGTTACCATCATACATGCATCATGTAGGCATTGTAAATGTTGATCCAAAAGGCTAGCTTCTGCTGATATGTCAAGCCCTTTACATCTCCAGAACATAGTTTGCTCACAAGAAATCTGAAAAGCATAGACTTATAAATTAGGCCAAACCTAAAAATGACTAAATGAGAATGGAAACCTTATAAGGGATTCTAATTGACCTTTCAATGATCAACACAAATAATCTATATTGTTTACAGTAAAGGAATTAGTACAGGTGAACGATTTGGCCAAATAGCATTTAAGAGATGTTTATTGGTATTCTAATAAAGTGACAAACACACCTCAATCTTCTGAATAAAGAAGCACAGCTTGGGAGTCGATCCAAGTCAAATGAGACTGCAGAGATATCATGGAAATGTTTGTATGGACCAATATCTCTCAAAATTGATTAAGAACAAACACCATAAGGATCTTTGAAATGTATTTCTTCTGAATATTCCATAGGTATTTAACAGTTTAAAGTGCTTCTCGAGCCATAGATTTTTGGGCTTACACTTGAAAAAGTTGACCGTGAAGCTATTGATGGTGTCTCCTTATTGGTTGCCAACGATGACCTTGTTAGCTTCAAAAAAATACTCATCAAGCACTTTACAATATCTTCAGAAAGCTTATTTTGTTGTGTACTTTTCCCATCTTGAAAAATATTCAGAGATGGTAGTTTCATTGGTCCAAAATGAGTAATCACTGGAGTATGTTGTGTCTTGCAGATGTCATAATATCATACATAGTTGAATCAATATATACTCATATAATATTCTTAAAGTGCAGGTGCACATAAAAAAAATGTATGTTCTTTACAACTTGAAATGAATACTCATATAATATTCTTAAAGTGCAGGTGCACATAAAAAAAATGTATGTTCTTTACAACTTGAAATGAATACTCATATAATATTCTTAAAGTGCAGGTGCACATAAAAAAATGTATGTTCTTTAAGAAAGTCTTTTGATATCATATAGTATTCCAAATTTGCTACCTTTTTCTTTGGTGTTAGGGGTTGTGTCTCCATAAGAGCTGTACGAATGAGTGAGCTTTGTTTCTGAGCTCCTGTCTTTCCTTTTGGGACTAGAGGCAAAGCATGTAGGTTCTTAGCTTTCAAATGCAACTGGTTCTCTTTCTCATGGCTAACAACTGGTATCCTTGATTTCCTTTGCTATGTTGAGAGTTCTAATGCCTTTGTTTCTTCAAGCCCCATGTAAAAATGAAGTCTACCATTCATAGCCTGGGATAGAAAGAAGAGGCTCTGGGTGTCTGGTATAGAGCCCAGAGACAATTGTCTTCTATGAAAACGTCCAGTTTCCAAAGCCCTATCATTTGTTCTGGGGACTTTGTTCAGTGTTCTAAGATTCCTATCCGGTGAAATCCCTTTCATGGAATGAGGCAGACTTCCTACAAAAGAATCTTATTTTCCTTGTTTCCTAACATGATCAGATAGATCTCCCGATGAGGGAGACCTACACAATACTCACTTTGCCTTCAATTGTTCAGCATTTCCAAGAGGTTCCTTCTGCTTTGTGGATGATGAGGCATGATCTTCATTCTGATACATACCTTGTCTCATGTGTACAATTTGTTCCTCTAGGTGAACAACTTCTTCCTCAAGTAGAGCTACTTCTGCAAGAAGCTGCTTTGTCTGAAGAGGCCAACAAGAAAGCATATCTGTCAAATATATTTCAGTATAATAGATTCTAGACACCTCCACTTAGACAAAACCATTTTGAGAAATTTAATAGCTCACACTTTATATTTGTGAAGGCCTATAATTAGAGCAGAAAGTCATCCCTAACAAATAGTTCCACCTATCAATCCATTGTAGGTTTTTCTATAGAACTTTTTTTATCTGTGATTCCCTTACGAGAGGGAAAGCAATCCATCATTTGAAGACAAGAATATGGATATGATTTAAGAATTCTGAGTAGGATTATAAAACTCTCATACAGGAATAAGTGAAGCGAAAGATATGCACATCTTGTTTCATCCACAATTCTAAATGCTAACTTTTCACTAAAACATTATGCTTGCAAGCTAGATCTTCAACTCATTCATTCAATGATTTTATTAACCTACTAAAGCTTGTTGTGTTCATCAGATTTTAAGTTTACCTTTTGAGGAAGAAATGATGGAAGACGAGGGAGAACTCCTAAAGGTCTTGCGAAGGCTCTTTCCAATGCTCTGTGCACATCCTCCTGATGCCTAAGTGTTCTGCGTAGCCCATCAACCTAAAATTTGAAGAGAACACATAGTCAATAATATAGACATTGGAATTTGGCTACAGATAATTATTCCATTCAGATATATACCAAGGAGAATTTCAATCACATTTTAGAGACGAAAACAACCCAAAATTTCAATCACATTGCAGAGATGAAAACAACCCAAAATCTGGACAAATTGGGAACGGTCAGAATCAATCAACAATGAACATTGCTCATATAAAACAATTAGCTCACACATAGGTGAACTATTGGATTTTTACCATTTACCAATCTATAGAGGGATATGAACTGCGGAGTACCCCAACTTGAACCACTATGAGAACAAATTTTAGTACTTGAACTGCAGTGGTTAAAGTTTATAAGAGGGTGTAGACCTCCCAAGCCATGGTGAGAAAAGTGTGCCTAATATGCTCACGGATGTATGAAAGCCGAGCTTTTCCAGCTCAAAATTAAAAATCAAAATCATCAAATCACAGAGCTTTATACATTAGAGTTGAATTACTAACTATTAAGGAAAACCCTTATTGGAATTTAGTTGTAGTGAGCAACTCTAGCAAGCAGCAAGAGAGAGAGAGAGAGAGAGAGAGAGAGAGAGAGAGAGAGAAACAATAGTAACAAATATCATACATCTTGCTCGAGGCTTAATATTCTTTCTCGGCATGAAGACATTCGAGAGCGAGCATTCCCTGCTGTGGGTGTTTGAAATTCTTGACTCTGAATACCCTTCAGGGAAAAAAACAACAACATCAGTTATTGAGTTAAACAAGGATGGATCGCATTCTGTTGGATGGAGTCTAAACCTTAGTTTGAATCAACGAATAAGAGAGAAAGTACCTTGTCATCATTCCCAGTTCTGTTTGCTAACTGAGAGAAGCCATTGCTCCGAGCAACAATGGATTCCTTCTCCCCACCATGATATGATAACCTGTCAGAGTAGCACACAACACAAGAACAATGAACCATAATATAAATATAGTATTCTGTTGTTGCCATTAAGGGGGGGTGGGCAAAATAAAGTAATTTTTTGGTTTCTTCT
>LPNX010819301.1:652494-796717 GCA_001517045.1 Pseudotsuga menziesii | reverse complement strand
AATGAAACAAAGGTAACCTTGTACATCATCAAACAACTGTCCATACCCCAATGGGTCAGACAGAACAATAAATATTACATTACAATGCAGTTCAAAACAAAAATATAACTATACCCAAGATGTGAAAAAAATACTATCAGCACCTGGTTATCAATACATGAAAAGGTCCTCTCATAAGTGAGCAGTATATACATAAGTCAGAGAAATGTCCATAAAGAACATAACAAGAGCCCAGACACCTTATCCAAAGCAGGCAAGTGACTCTTAAAATACTTGTAACTGCTGCTCAGCATAACCAGAAATAACTCAAAAAAATCCATGAGATAAATATCTGAAATAGAAGGAGAAAATTCTAAAAAAGCTGGATTGAGACTTCCCCAATAAACTCATCATCATAAGATTCAGTAAGTAAGAGATGACCAAGAGCCATACACAAACCCTCCATGGAGAATATGTTTGCCCTCTTGTTATGTTCCCTATAGACATGATTGAAATCCATCCAGGTGAATGAGGATATGAGTAATCTGGTGTTGTAGCACCAAGCCTCAAGGTTCACCATGTGAAGGGAGGATTCCCCCTTTGCCCAATTTATAATCACCGAGGAGTCACCAAAGATATGTAGGTAAGGCAGCCCAATATCTTTGGTGACCCATAATGATGCCCAGAGTGCTAAAAGTTATGCTCTAGTATTAGTACTACTTCCACATCCAAGCTTAAAAACTGCAAGGTCTCTACATGGCCCTTTAATTAAGATAACTTTGTAGACTTACACATTTCAGGTTTTCATATATTCATTGCTTCATGGGAATAATTTTTTAATTCCATGCATAAGCAAAGTTATTTTCTTTGTGAAATGTGCCAAAACAATCCTCAATAACTACTTCAGATTTGCATCATAACTTCATATCAAATCTACCCTTCAACAAACTTTCAAATATGTCTACTGAAGACAAGGCTCTTCTTTGCAAAAAAGTGCCACATTTTTTCCTTACATTCCTCTCTAAGAGCACCTTGAGAATTCACAAGAAAGTGTTTTATGTCAGATATGTAAGTTTTTTGCATAAATTTTGAGCCCTTGTGTGCGAAGAGACCGTTGACCAAGTTACTCTTATCTCATCTTACTTAGACAAGAGCAACCTCCTTCCAAACAGATAACTCAAAATAAAAGGCCATGAACAAGTGATCTACAATATCTAAATCGTGCTTGCAAAGTATGCATCTCTTAGCATGTCTAGTTTCTTTTATGTCTATTATCCTAGGTTAACAACTTCTTGGCTATTTATAACCATAAAATAATCTTTATTTTTAAAGGAAATGTTGATTTCTAGACCGCTCTCCCGAAAAAGACTCTATATGAAAAAGGCATTCTTCAATGCTTGCAGCATAACCCAACTTGATAGTGTATACCCTTGTTCCACTATTCTTGGACCACTTGAGTTGATCATATTCTTCTAAAAGTTTAATAGCACTATGGTTAACAATATATACAAAATGTATTCTAAAAATATATACAAAATGTTTCAATTATTTAGCCAAATGACCTTGTAAGTTTACATCAAATTCCTATCACAATATATGTACATTATATACAACCTTTATGTGTTGAAAAGGGTGGGAGAGGATAATGGAATTCTTATTCATTGTAGTGGATAGGTAACGAGGGAGAAGTGATGATGCAATGGATGAAGAATAAATAAGAGTTGATAGCAATGGGATAAGGTTAGGAATATAGAATAGAGGTTAAGAGAAGTTGGTAGGGTCACTTAGTAATGTTTACTGTGTATGTAGGAATAACCAAAACCAACTATAAATAAAAGGATCCAACATACTAGGTAACAAAGATTAAATGAAAGGTTCAACATATTCCATTTACCACCGTCCATAAAAGTCAAAGGATCCAACATTGTTAAAAAGAAACTTTGAATATATTATATTTTAAGAATAATGACAGACATAACAGTTTTCCATGAAAACCAACATTATTAATTGTTACATAAAACTCCAAGCTCCAAATAGTTTACATGAAAGTAGTGCCAACAAGAAGTGGCAACGGTCAAAATGTCAAAACAAGTTATGCATGCATTCATTTTAAGTAAATGCTTCCTTTTGTAAAAATTTGTTAGAGAAAACTGTGCCTTTAATTCCTAGCCTCTACTACTTCAAAAGCTAGAATAAATTGAAATCTACAGCAAAACCATAATAAATAGGAAAGCCTTGACAATATTATCGCAAAAGGAGGAAATGGGTACATGTTGCAAAAAATGAATATCATTCCTAAGTTGAACTATGGAAAAGTGAACAAATTTGAACGCTTTGAATAAAGAATAAAGTAGTAATAGTAAAAAACTCACAAACTGATACAAATTTATTACCAAGAGTCTTAGCTCAAGTTAAGCAACGACTAATAACACGATATAACATCCACCGGGAAAACTTATCCAAGAGACATGGGAGATGCATCATTATTAAAGAACTTAGTGAAAACATAAAAATTGAAAATACAGACAGGGCAGCAAATAGAGGTGTTGAAGCATATGGACAACCGAGTGGTGTTACTAAAGAAGGGAAACCCAAACCTGTCAAAGATTGCCCTTTTAAAGCGATGCCAATAGATGTTTATGTGCAGAAGGAAAATGCAAAAATCCGCAATGTTCAACAACAGAAATATTTTTTGGTACTCAAGCCCATGTAGCATAATCATGAATGGCAAGAACCTGTCAATGCCTTTTAATGAGAACTCCCTTTAGATGGTCATAAACATTGACGTGATCAGGGCTGTCCAACTTGCACCATTTTTCACCTAAGCTTAAAATTAGAACGATGTAATTATTCATTGAACAAAGCTACCAACTTTTTAGATTGCACTCAGAGGTATGCTACTACCCTTGATGCATCTGGACCTAATGTAAGATTGTCAACGCAAGGAAGAAATTCTATAAAGAAAAAGAGAAGTCAGGAATGTCGATAACTTAAATTCCTTTCATTGAGAACACTCTTTAGATGCCATCAACATTGGCCTGCTCAACACTATCCAGCTCGGGATGTTATTTTCACTGAAGGTTGGAAGTCAGAACAATATAATTATTCAATGAATAGAGTCATCAAATTTATAGATTGCACTTTGAGGTCTGTTGGTGCGACTGATGCAGCCGGCCCTAATGTGAGTCTACTGTGAGTTTGTCACCGCAAGGCAAGAATTATATGGAGAAAGAGCAAAGTCAGGAAGCTTCATAAAGAAAACAAAGGTTGAGCATATCTCTCCACATAATATATGGAAGACAGATGAAACCAACATAAATCTGCTAGTTTCTAATACCAAGCAAGTGGCATCCCAGATCCAACATCAGCCTAGAAAAGAAAATGAGTGAAGCAATAGTTTGATGATGCATGAGACAACTCCAATTTGTTACGATTAAAATTGGATGGTGCTATCCTGTTCAGAGTATAATTTACCTTATCTTTATTTTGTTTACATTAATTTCCATTTCACAATGACTGCATATTTCGTTGGACTGGTACACGTATTACATAGTTTCAACCAACAAACTTTAAAATTATCATAAATTTTTTTTGGTAAGAATTCTCTTTTCATGGACGTTTGAACTCCATATTTTTTTATATAACTGTAAGTTTGTGCCATACTTCAATCTCACAATTTATACACAGGGCAATGATATAAACTCTAACACTTCCTATTTTTTTAGCCATTAATGGTACCAAACTTTTGGTACATGATTGTGTCGAGGCATAGTGTCCATTTGAACAAAATTAACTTGTAAACTACTTCTATTCAAAGGGCCATTGTTACCCTACTTTGAGTCTCGCTTGATCTTTCGTATTCTTATCTTAGAAGCCCATTTTCTCACAAAAGCAAGCCACCCCTCTTGTTTGCTTATTAATGATTTTAAAAGCCAACTTTAACTTCAACATAAAGGCCTAGTTTTTCAACATCTCTTATACCTTAAGCTCACCAAGCAACTATAGCAGCCCAGAACATAGGAGGGGCCTTCACAAGAACCAAAGCAAGTTGCTCTTATGTAAAGTACTTTTTAGTTCATTCTGGTCTTATGTAAAGTACTTTCTAGTTCATACTGGTATTTGGATTGGAAATGTTGAAAAAGCACTTTTTCTTCATGACTCGAAGTGAACTATAGAGTGCATATTGAATCTGACCAACCCTAGAGTCACTTCACGTTTCCTTAAAGCTCAACAAGGATTGTAAACTGAAGGGAAAAATGAATACTATAAGCTGAAACCATTATGAGTGAGAAACCCTAAATGTCTTCATAATGTGGTCTGTTCTCTGGTACTAATGTGCTGCAAGACATGACTAAGCTGTTCAGAACCCTAAAGGAGCCAGGGTAACCTTCTGAGTTCAGTTATCTCACAACATCGACCATTAAACCAGAACCAAGGCGCTTTCTACAGTTGTTGCTCTGACCTCTCCAGAAATCGTCGGGCGAGCTCTTTCTACAGGACGAGCTCTCCACAAATTGCCTCATGGCACTCCCGAATCGCCGGACAACTGCGATTCTAACCAACTGAAGAGTCATGACTCTCCAAAAATTGCCGGACTGTAGAAGAAAGAAAAACGTGAAGCTGCATAAACCAGTGGACAATACAGAAAACCTATGAACAATGTGCATCCCAAGAGAAGACACGCGTAAAAATCTATGGACAATGCTCAGCCCAGGAGAAGACACGCATAAAAGTACCATTGGCAAGAGGGACGACGACATCTACAGTGGTTTAGAACAAAACTTCAGAGAAAAATGCCTAACGACGTTCCATTGAAGTTTGTGATTTGATTTGATTGAAGATGCAAGTGCAAATTCTAAAATATGTTCAATTCTAAGTTTTAGTACAGTTGTCTATATTTAAGCTTATTCTTTACTTTTCATGTGGAATCATCCATTTCTCCTGCTACATTTCATTACTTATGACTTAATGCTTTATCCAAAACAGTTTAGAAAATTTCATTTTTACTGGAGTTTGGTGAAGCGAAAAATCTAGAGGGGACACAGTTTTAGTTTTTCTTTTAGATTGTTTTAGGATTTTTGAAAGTTTTAGATACCCTCAAAACCTCTAGGATATGAAAAACTATCTTTGAAACTTTAACTTATAAAACTATGCCAAACATCAATTTTTTGCAGAATTTCTACTTAAAACTTATTTTTGCACCCTCTTGGATAGGCAACTTGACTTACTCATTTATCATTTATCCTCAACATGCCAGAACTCTATGGACATTGATTTGATTCATATGAAAGTGATAACATAACTTTAAGGTCTCTGGACTGGAATGACTTTAGAATTCATTAATTAATAAGGGAAAATGACTTGCAGAGTGCACTCTACACTCAATGGATTCTAAAGTCCCCAAATAAAAAAAGGCTTCCTCCTCCTAAGTAAAATTCTGGTTCCCTTAGGCAGTTTATAAAGACTATTCACAACTTGTGTTACAAGCATTTCCAGATAAAAAGTTTTTGTCATGTGTCAAAATGCTGGTTGACTTAAGGAATCTACAAAAGCTCCATGAAATACCTTCACCTTTTCATTTTTTCTCCGTAGCTTATTATTTTATTTTATTCCTATTAATAAAATCTTCAAAAGCTTATTACATATGCAATTTCCCTCACACCTTTAAATAACTATGCACCCAGAGAGTACAGGGGCACTCCTTTGGTCTGGTGTCTACGTGTATATATTTATGTGCATTATAGAAGGTTCACTAAATCTAAAAGATGTATTCCATGCATTGAACATAGACATTCATCTGGTTACAGATTTGATGGGCAGGGAAATTTATTTAACAAGGATTGGGATCTGAACGAAGGGGAGGGCAGGGAATTCTGTTGGTACCATGTTGAGCTGCCGAGATCTAATCAGAGACTGGCAGTGGCTACACAGTACTTGATTGTTGTTCTTTGCCCACCTTTGAAGCTTCAAGATATCCTGTCTCTCATGAGCAATGGGCCCTTATGTGGGAATGTAGATGGTGCTCTTGTGTTTAGGGTAAATTCCCCAGGCCCCACTGTTAGCAAATTCACCCAAAGGCTTGCTGCTAGGATCAGCGAGAGTACTATGATTACAGTGTCTCTGAGTAAGGTGCCAAGGCTGGGATTTTCTTCGACGGGCCAATCTCTCCTTTCTGAGATCCCCAGTGTGGAGAGTCCTTCATCCCAGGCCCATTATGGGGGAAAGGAGGAGAACAGCTCAAAACATACCACAAAGCCCAATGGAATTGTCATCAGAGAGCATGTGTTGGAGTTGCTACGGTCTCCAATCTCCTTGTGCACATTGTGGACACCCATGTTGATCATATGCAGGATATAGTAACCAGGTTTGAGATGGATTTGGATACAATAGAGCTTGAATTGGATAAAGGTAAGCAACTCTAACATCTTTGATCTCTTTGTTCTACTTTTTATACCACCAGTGATTTTTAAGTTTAGTTTTTCATAATGAACAATTCTCAATTTTAATGCCTGGTAACGAAAGTGACATTGATACAGTTTCTTCTTGTAGCAAAAGTTGGGATTCATTTTAGGAAATTGCTTCTCGCCCCTTTCTTTCAAACAAATTTTAATCCTTTATCCATTTTGGTTTCCTTAAATACAATTGTTTCTTGATTGCAGAATGCTATATTTTCCATTTCTTCGCTGCCTGTAATCTCTAGAATATTCTGGATTTTTACTGTTAAATTGTAAATTCCACCTTAAGAACCAAGTATATTCTGGATTGTAATTCTTGCTTTTATCAATCCCTTCTAGCTATAAGGGATTGGGTAAACAGCTAAGGTAATTGTTGCAAAAGCTGTTTTCTGAGAAACAACTACATTGAGAATTTTGAAAGAGTGATTCTATGTAAAAGCCTCCCTTGGGTAAATAGCTGGGGGTAATTGTTGCAAAAGCTGTTTTCTGAGAATCAACAATATTGGGAATTATGAAAGCTGTTCCATGTAAAAACAAACCCATCTTGTAGTTTTGAGACAATGCCCTATTATTTGGTTTGTAAGAGATACCAGTACTTGTAGATTAGAATTTAGCTGAAGTCGTCTAATAGATGCCTTGGTATCAGCTAATTTTGACAGAAATTCTTGAAAACAAATAATTTAAAAAAATGAAATTCATTATGTCAGGTTCATTTATCACATACTCTAATTGTATTACGATTTTGAAGATATTATAACTCGATATAGTTGAATATTTGAGTAGAATTCTTAGTGTTGTTCAGCAATAAGTAGAATAAATCTAAACAAATGATAAAAATAAAATCCCGAACAGTATTCAGCATTCAAAATCAGCACAACTAATAAATTACCGTGCAAGCATCATTGGGAATACTATTCGGTTAGATACTCCTTCTTTTCAGTCTAGAAAGAAAGGGAAAAATAGGGCTGATAAAGAGATGATCAGTCCAATTTTTGGACCCTGTGCCTACAAAGGATGTCTAAAGTTAGAAGTGAAAAGGTATAAATTCAATTCATTCATTCTTCCGACTAAAGGTTAATAGAAATGGTATACTGAGCCCATTTGATCTAATAAGTTATGGTAGTAGTTCCTAGGGTAGTTATGAGGATTCCAGAGTGGCCATACCTGGCCCTAAAGTACAAGTGTCCCATCTATTTTGGTTTTAACCACAGCTTCCTTACCCTTACAAGACTTAGCCCATGGAGTTTATTTGAAAGTAGGCCCTAAGGTCAATGATGGTGGAACATTCGCGCGCGGTCACCGATTAGGAGTAGTAATTTCTGAGATGGGCCATAGCAATTGGGGGTAGATTTTCCAACGGAAGGAATGATAAGATAAGCAGGTGCTCTTCAATAGAAGGAGGTTCATCGTTTCGTTATTGCATCTGCTACGTTCTACAGGAGGGCTGTGTTTCGTCATCCGCACAATTAACAGCATATATAATTTACCAAACCACAGAACATTGCAAGAGAATGGAAAAATGAAATTGCATAACAAATTTGCAATAGAAATGAAATTGCACAGAATGAAATCCAGGAGCAGTGGGAAAACGAAGTACCTGTGCTTTTTTCCTCTTCTTTGGCTCTTTGAATCAAAATTCCTGCAAAGGTATTCCTAGAAACAATGCAACTTCTTTGTGCAAACCCAAATAGTGCAAATCCTTTAAAACCGCAAACTAAATGTGACCAGTAAACACCATTTATGCAGTAGGGAGGGGCGGTCGCCATGACAAGATGTTCAACCACCACCTCCATGAATAGAAAGCTATCTATGGGGTTTAATAAATTCAGAATAAATGTCAAACTGAGAAAACTGAGAAAAAACAGAAGCCATCCTTTGATCATCTGACCAACCCTAGAGTCACTTCACATTTCAGACGGGCTCTTTCACAGAATGCGATCTCCAGAAATCGCCTCACGGCACTCCAAAATCGTCGGACAACTGCGGTTCTGACCAACTCAAGAGTCACGGCTCTCCAAAAATCATCGAACTGTAGAAGAAAGAAAATCGTGAAGCTGCATAAACCGGTGTACAATACAGAAAACCTATGAACAATGCGCAGCCCAAGAGAAGACACACAAAACCTATGAACAATGCTCAACCCAGGTGAAGACACCACGCAAAGAGGTGGAAAACACACAAAAAGGAACACTGAAACTTGCAAGGTGAATACCCGTAGTACTTCAAAATGCCCAGAGTTTATTACGAAATGGGAGGACAAAGCAAGGCACCAACCAGAAAACTTAATCAATTAAGAACTCGGGGATGGGGGTTAAGTGGCAGGTCCAACCATCAATGTTGTCACTTGCAGAGGATCCCAGACTGGTGCTCCTTCACCTAAAACAACATGACAGAACTGATCTTCCCACCCCTTGCGACGAACTACTCGTGTCAAAATTTCATCACCAACCAAAGGGAAACCAAATGTGATGGAGAAAACAGATTTAGGCTTACCGGGCTACAGCTATTTATCCAACATCCATAGCGTGTCTAAAGAAGCAATAGCCCCTCCCATGGACTGACCAATAAACACCACAGTCTTGCCCCTTTCATATTCCAGGCGGGTGTGCAATAACAATGAAATACGAAATGAGGAGGATGATAATTCCTGAGTAACAATTTGTGTGTGCTCGTCTGTAACGAGGTTTATGTGTAACTGTGCACTAAATTTCACTCTGCATTGAGTGCATAGACAATTAGTATGATTCAATGAAAAAAACGTTTTATATACACCTAGAGATCTGCTCAAACATACTTTCAACTTCAAACTTCACACACATCATAAAATGGCGAAGCTTCTCAGATAATGAACTTGGAGAAATACAGCCTTGCATATCAGATCTTTGGAAGTGTCTTAAGAAAACCTAAAGTTTGTGTTTGTGTGCATTTATTATCGATTTCTACAAGGTTGAGCATATTATAGCTTTTCACAAGAACTACTCTAGTACAAGGGCATGGCCATTTGTGGATTTCTGAGGACAAAAGCCCCATGGAATTGAACCTGAGCTTGGTAGACTCACCCTGGCGTAATCCTAAACCAAAATCTAATTAACAGATTGAACCCATTCATTATCCTCCAAAGGATTTTAATTTCTATAAAGATCACATAAATTAACCTACTTTAATGTAAACATTTTAAAGTGGGACCATCCAAATTCAACTATGAATGTCAGTTATTTCACAGTCCAAGTTCCTTTCATGGTTGAACAGTGCTGCTAAGCCTCTCTTATTGAATTTGGCGACATAGAAAGTTAAGAAAAACAAAAAATGACTATATCTATTGAAACTTGGATTATAGCATGGTCGTTTGTATAGGTATAGAAGCCCCTACAATTGAACCCATGCCTGGTAGACTCTCACTGACGTACTTCTAAACCACAGCCCAGCAACAGATTGAGCCTATTTATTACCCTCTAAGGATTTTAAATTCTTAGGATGTCAAACATTTATGCCTGTGAGCATGGAATAAAGGTAACATAAATTGACCTGCTTTAAGGTAAACATTTTGATGTGTATCTGGGCATAATTCTTCACAACCCAAGTTTCTTTCATGATGGAACTGCGCTGTTAGAGATTTTGACGATATATTATTGGACTCCAGGACCTATAAAGTAAAGAAAACAAAAAACGACCATGGTATTATGCCCAGTTCCAGCATATAGCCTTAACTTGAAATGAAGATTTATATCAAACGCCATGAATGTGCACCATTTGGGTGCTATTTCATAACCAGCGTTTGAAGGTGAATAGAATGCCGGATTAAAGCCCAAAGCTCCGAAAGCATATTGATTAAATTGTTTAGCTCGTTTAAAAGGTAGGGACAATATTTAAACTGCCATAAATCTATTTTAACTAAAACCTTAAAAAATTATAAACTGCCATATATTTATTTAACTAAAACCTTAAAAATCTGAAGTTAATAGATTGTAGATTCAGATGGGTTTACTCTATTTTTAAGAGAATTGAGGTACTTTCAATTCTATCAAGAAGATACCAATTACTTCCTATCTTTAGTACACACTTTTTACACAGAACACATATCTTCCTCACAAGGATAGCAACAGAGCATTTCACTTCTTTGAACACAATAACTACAAAATATTCTGAATAAAATAATTGGATTTTAACTAGAAAGCGCTCGGAAGTTTTTGTATAAGGAAAAAAAATGAAAGATCATAATACTCTTCTTCCACACCACAAAATATTCTGAATAAAAAATTTGGATTTTAACTGGAAAGCGCTCGGAAGTTTACTTTTAGGGAAAAAAATGAAAGATCATAATACTCTTCTTCCACACCACAAAATATTCTGAATAAAAAATTTGGATTTTAACTGGAAAGCGCTCGGAAGTTTACTTTTAGGGAAAAAAATGAAAGATCATAATACCTCTTCTTGCACACCAGAATTGTTCCAAATAAGCAGAAATTGGATGAAAGCACCCACTAAAAACTGAAAGATCATAATACCTCTTCTTGCACACCAGAATTGTTCCAAGTAAGCATAAATTGGGTGAGAGCACCCAGATGGATGGAGGCTAGCTGGTTGTTCCCATCTTTCATCCACTCCAAACAATCGATATTGTTAATTTGGCTTTCTCCAAATTTGGTTGCTGTGGATCCAAAGACAGGAGGATCAAGAGAGCCACTGAAAGCGAAGATAACTGTATGGTCCTTCTCAGCCCTCAGATGGCTGAGATCATCACGTCCACTAGCATAAACTCTTCGAGATAGCTCGCGGGCATCTGACAACAGGCCTCAAATGCTTTGAATAGCTGCAATCAACAACTTTTCTCCAACAATCATTCTGACATTCCTTACGTTGATGTCTTTGCCAATTTTTCCTACCTGCCAATTACACCTAGGGGCCTTACGGCGTAATTAAATTAAATTAGAGACACTAAGAAAAGCAAACCTAATGATACACAAGGCTTCTTATTCCATCAAACTAAACCATACATTTTTCTTCAGCCTCAATGGCTTAAAACACAAAGTAAACCCTAAACTTACTCCATCACATAAATAATGAACCCCAGAATTGTACTTCTTCTGCAGACAATAAGCAGTCGGTCGTATAAGCACCTCCATAACCTTGGGAACAACATGAAACTCAGGAGGCTTATACTAGGGCGAGAGGGATAATTCCACTACTGCAGGTTTATACTTGTTATACAAGTTCTTGGCTCTCAATTCAGACTTGGCATACAAAGCCTTTGCAACTTCCTTGGTATTTTCCATCACACCGACATGTTGAATGTTGGTAACAACAGCCTTGGCAGCTTCTGGTGCCTTTCTCACTGCCCCATAGAGTTCATAAGTCCTTGATTTGAGTGTTGGGGGAACATGACTTTCAAACATAACGATCGCATCGCCAACCTTAAGATAAAACATAAAATTAGAGACAATAGATTTATGAATTTCAAACCTAAACACACTGCGCTTTTTTCTTCAATCAAACTAAACTGTAGATTTTTCTTGGTCACCGTCAATGCAGTAAAAAACAAAGTAAACCCTAAACTTACTTTGTTTAAGGTTTACTGCCTCAATCGAACCGAACTTAATGGTGAATCACTGAAGCGAAACATAATTATTACAAATATTCCATGTATCTTCATATTTTTCATATATAATAATAACAAATATACCGTTTTATAATGGAACGTGGGCATACCTTTCTATCGGTGAGAAGCAGAATGTCAAAAGGCTTTCCCTAGACCTTCGGATAAACGGGCCCAACAATAAGCTTCACAGTTCCCTCTATGGTATCCAACACCTGTTTTAGAGGCCTGAAGTTCTCTTTCGCATAACCGTAAAGAACAGAGAGGCAGGTAGTTACATTTTGAGCGGCAACCTGGAAAAATCCCAGCCATTTGAGAGTCTGATCCCCATTCTGCAAGGGCAAAAATCCATTAATTCGTATATAATAATAGCAAATATACCATTTTATAATGGAACATGGGCATACCTTTCTATCAGTGAGAAGCAGAATGTCAAAAGGATTTCCCTGGACCTTCAGACAAACGGGCCCAACAATAAGCTTCACAGTTCCCTCTATGGTATCCAACACCTGTTTTAGAGGCCCGGAGTTCTTTTTCGCATAACTGTAAAGAACGGAGAGGCGGGTAGTTACATTTTGAGTGGCAACCTGGAAAAATCCCAGCCATTTGAGAGTCCGATCCCCATTCTGTAAGGGAAAAAAACCCATTAATTCGTATATAATAATAGCAAATATACCATTTTATAATGGAACGTGGGCATACCTTTCTATCGGCGAGAAGCAGAATGTCAAAAGGATTTCCCTGGACCTTCAGATAAATGGGCCCAACAATAAGCTTCACAGTTCCCTCTATGGTATCCAGCACCTGTTTTAGAGGCCTGGAGTTCTCTTTCGCATAACCGTAAAGAACAGAGAGGTAGGATACCTCTCATTCGTGCATTAACCTGACAATATATACACATAATCCAACAAACAATAACATGCGTCTGCTAGAGAATATTTGCGTTACACTTATCCACCAAATGCTGCACAAGAGTGTATATATTGTGTGAATGGATATATACCTTTAGTTATGACTTGCAAAACCCTGCAATGACCTCTCTGAGATGTAAATTCTCTCCTCTCGCAACTCAACGCTTTGTTTTGGAGGTTGTTGTGGGAGGATGAACGAGAATGTATAGTGGAAAAGAGGATGGGGTTTGTAGAAAGCTCACAGAAACTTACATTCAATTTGGGTCATACAAACACTGTGCCAATTGCAGGTCCATTCAACTACAACGCCCAGTCTGTTGCATCTTTCATTTTCGCTCGATCGAAGCAAGCCTCCCAAAGATCCGGAAGGCCGGACTATGAGCACCGAAGTTTGAAGACACCTTTCCACTGATAACATCGTCCGCAAAATTGCAGATGGCTTCAAGTGTATTATCGATCTGTTGTTGGAGAAAATAATTTAGAGTATGCTTCGAATTCCTAAGCCAATAATGGCCAACCATGCGTCCCTCGTCCGGATTAGCAATGGCACCGGCCTCGAGGTCCTCCATCGCCTTGAACGCGCGCTGAAACTTGGGCTCCATTTTCTCCACAAATTCGTCTGTAAATCCGATTCGGCTAATGTCCACATACAATCTGAGCTCCTTGTGCTGATAAATCTATTGCAGGTAACGCTACCATAGGACTGCAGGATCCATTTCTAGCCCCTTTTTACTACCCAGCAAAAGTCAATTTGAAGACACGCGGAGAACCAGCGGATCACGAAGAAGACACGCAGAGAACCAGCGGATCCCGAAGAAGACATGCGAAGAAATATGGTTGGCTAAATAGACGACGAAATGAACAGTGGTTTTCCAAAGAACTTCAGAGAAAAACGCCTTACGGCGTAATTACTAAGCAAAAAAGCTAGAAATAAAGAAAGAATAAATAGAGGAAAAAGCGTATTGATCCTTGCACTTCCACCGGATGAAGGTGGAGGAGCAACACCAGCTGAATTTCCATCAAGCGCAGCATCACCGAACAAAATCAACCTAGGGCCAATATAGCCCGGTGTTCCTTTCGATCTTAACAAACTGAGGCAACAGTCATCAAAGTGTGACCACACCTAGGGCCTGGTCCATCATCTTTGTTCTCTATAATCAAATTATCTACCTGATATGACAGGGCAGCCCTAGGTCCAGGCAGCTTGGGTATGTGGCTTTCGAGATATCATAGGTATCCTTGTTGGATGTCATCGTGATAATGCGAAATGAAATCGCACATGCATATGCAGGAACCCACTGCCCGTTTCACTCTTCTCCCTGGAAACTGAAAAATTCCTTACCACTGTTAACTGTGGTTAAGGAATCCAACGACGATTTGATTAGTGAGAGACAATTGAGTAGGTGCGAGAGCTCATCGGGGTTGAACTTTCCCACCTCTAAGCAACGAGGAATGTTTGGATTGGCCAATATAGTAATAAAAATAATATTATACAAAGAAAAATATTGTTTTCATCCTAATCTTCATGCAATTTTAGTCTTTTTATGCCAAAGGCAAGTATTGGAAGATGTTAGCGTTTAACATCCTTCCTCACATAATACATAAGGTACACTGTTCATTGAGAAACCAATCATTTTTTGTGAAGAGATTGATGTAACCTGTTTTTCTGAAATTTTATAATCATAAATAATAAGCGATTTCAAAAAAAATCATTTTTTTGAAGAGTGATATTTGGATTACCCTTTTAGGAAGGGTTTGGAACCCTATAAGGGTTGAGAAGGGTTCAGTTTTTATCACTGCTCACTTTCCATGCAACCCAAAGGACAAGGGGCGACATTGTCCATGTCAACCAAAAGTCATGATGTCTCGAATCAAAATATTCAATAAATCCAATCACAAAAACAAAAATTGTTTTGGTATCTAGAGTATCACAAGCGTACAAATTTATAGAATATTTTAAAGATTGGATTACTTTTAATATGGAATTTTTATATTAAGATAGTGTCAACGAGGGATTCGTGAAAAAAGGCTTATAGGTAAATGAAGTATCAAAGTGAGAAATTCTAAGAATACCTAATGTTATGTTGCACTGGTACCCAACACACCTTTAGGTGTACCCCAGGAAGAGAGAGCCAAATATTTCGACCAAGAGGAGTTTTAATGAGCGATGGTGGTCATGGCTGGACCCTTTGGTCCTCCTTTAAGAGTACTATGGTTTAATGGCACTATTGACTTCCTGTTAAAGAGGTTTTTAACCTCAGGGTTGGTGTTTGGGGCCCCTAAAGGTTGACCACTAGGTCTCATGGCTCCATTCCTTGCTTCAACGCTCTAGTGGCTTCTGGTTCAGCTACGAGACACTTGCAACCACTTTGTACACCCTCCTAGCCCTTCAATCAGTGGGTCCTTGCTATCCATGGCCTTCTTTCCTCAGAGGAATACATCCTCCAAGTCTGTTCTTTGAGGAAGGCATTGAGGGATTTTACAGCATTCTATGGGCTAGATGGAGCATAACGCCCTCCCTCCACCTCATTCTGGCCTTTTATTCAGAGTGATTAACTTGTTTGAGCATGTTTTGGCACCTGGGGATGCAAATACCCTAGGTAGCCTACATTAAGACTAACTTAGTCTATATTTTATTATTATTTTCTTTTAATTTTAAGTTGACATTTAATAATTACAAATTTACATGTTTTAAGGCATGTCGTCCTGGATTTTATTTGTAAAAGTGAGTGTGAGATCATATAAATATATATCCTCACTTTCAATTGAGAATCATAACTTACGGGGTAAATCACTATGCACTTGTTTTACCCTTCTCAGGGTTTCTTTGGATGGATGTGCTCCTCTTGAAGAAGTTTTTTGGTTAATGCAAGCTATTTTTTTGGTAATTGTTTGGAGAATGTCTGCTTTTGGTGATGCTTTGATTTGTTGGATGAACACATGGAGGTCAGGCTTCTCACCTTTTTTGGATGTTGGTTGATGTGCGTGTCTGAGTCTCAGTGGTAGCCTCGGAGATGCATTTTTCCCTAAGATAGGCCATTGCATTTTCTTCCCGTAACCTCAACAAACAGCGACACATCTTCCTATGAGAGTGCCCTAGGGTTTCTCCTTAGTTTTCCTAGGCTAGTTTCTTAACCTAGGACCCTTCTCCTTTAGGTTTGTCATCCTCTTGGGAATCCCTAGGTTGTGTAGGAATTATGCTAGGGTTTCCCTAGGTCCTCACACAACTTTATCCTTCAAAACCTAGCCTAGGGTTAGTCGTAGGTTAGTATAGGTTGGTTTTAAGTTACTTTAGCTCTTAGGTTAAGGTAGTCTTGTCACACACAAGTGCTACCCCACTTTTCCATCGGCTGGTNTAGGGTTAGTCGTAGGTTAGTATAGGTTGGTTTTAAGTTACTTTAGCTCTTAGGTTAAGGTAGTCTTGTCACACACAAGTGCTACCCCACTTTTCCATCGGCTGGGACCTCTTCATACAACTTGCACCATCCCAAACCTCCTCGCTACCCTCGCTTTGGACCTCGTTATCTTCCTAAACCCTATTACCTGCCCTCATTACCTTTGCATGCTGTGAACCTCAGCGCTTGTCCTAGGCCTGGCCACCTAGCTAACTACCACCTTCTTCCTCCCTCTCCAACTACTTCTCTTTCGGTCTCTCCACCCACAGGACTGTAACACTGCCTTGCGGCTCCTTGTCCCCGAGATCTACCTCTTCCTCTTGGCCCTCCACGAGGTGTAGCCACGTTTCGTCCTTCACCCCCTCTTGTCCACACATCTCGCGGCTACTATCACACCATCGCACGCACCTTAATTGCTCTACCATCCTTCCTCCTCACAGCCTGTCTCCAACGCTGCTTTCATCCTTGATCTCGCAACCCTTCCATACCTCCTTCAACACAAGCCTTGCACCTACCTTTAATCACCAAGCAGTAATCCACCCTGCAACTGCCTTATTCTTCCCTCTCCAACTGCCTCTATTGTTCTCTCCACTTGCTGGTCTATAGCGTCACTGCCATCAAGACAACCCTTTGCTGCTATTCCACCCTAGCATTCTCATTCCACAGCTTAGCGATCTCCCAACCTTCCTTTCATCCGCGATCTGTTTAAGACTCACTCCATCCTCCTCCCAGTGAACTTTGCTTTGGGACCGCCCTTGCAGTGGCAGTGCCTCCATTACCCAAGACCGCATTGTGCGTCGACGACCGATACGTAGCCTGCAAACACCACGAATTTAGTTAATCGATAATCAATATTTGTGTAGTGCTCGTGACTGGTCTATGGTACCGATTATAAAGGGTTGGTAATCAATAGTACATGTTTTAGTTTGGCACTTTGTTTGGACGCATAATTTATGAGTATGGGAAAGTCCTTGCACAAATACTCACTCATTTCCTTTTACAAGCAGAGCAATAGGAAAGTCTTGTGTGAGCACAAAAAAGAGACCTTTTTATAATTAATATTGTCGGGCATGTTTTTTCAGAGGAAAATATATGTTCCTTGCTATTTCATTGAAATCAAAGGGAACAATGATTACATCTTTAGCCTGTGTTGATCATAGAGACTAGGCCTCAGCACATCAGAAATAAAGAGGGTCTGCAGTATCAGCAGTGCTAGTGAGTACAATAAGTGAAGCCATCAATACAATAGACAGTGGGTGCCATATCATTCAGGGTACCATAAAGTCGAGTAACATGGAGGCATCTGATCCCACCAATCCCTGCTCTTCATAAACATAGAGAGTTCAAACAAGTGCTGAACAGTTGATCCAAAGAAGCAGTGAACCAAACAGAGCTGAAACAATAAAATAGCTCATCCGCAATACATCCAAAGGATGTCACAAATAAATCATAGCACAAATAGTACTAGTGCTAAGGGCTAAAAAAGATAATGAGAGCCCTGAAGTTTACACACACCATTGGAAAATTCCAAGAAATGGAGCCGACCCGAGGCCAAAGTCAAAGCTTCTTTGGATAAACTGTCTGCATATGTATTGTGCTCTCTATAGATACGAGTAGCCGAAAGATGGATGAAGTGGGACTCCAACTCTCTAATGTGTAGGCACCAACCATCAAGAGTGAGAAGAGAGAGTGTCGAGCAATGATTAAACCAATTAATAATGACTGCAGAATCACCATGAATATGAAGATGTGGGAGGCCCATGCATTTTGCACAGTGAAGAAGAGTCCATAAGGCCAACAATTCAGCTCTAGTGTTGGTGCTAAGGCCTAATCCCAGTTTGAAGTGAAAATGGTGGTCAAGGCATGAGTAGGATACCAGCACCTCCCTTGTTCTTAGCAGAGGCACCATCAAAGAAGCCCACAGGATATTTCAATATAGGAGCAGGCCCAATATTTCTCCTGGAGATTTTATGTTGTGTTCTGATAGGATAGTGAAGGAGTTGATTCTTGATGGCGAGAGTAGTAAATGTAACATCAGGCCTTTTATCCTCGAAGATGCACTAGTTCCTGGCCAGCCAAATGTGCCAAATAAGGAAAAAGGGGAGATGCATCAGCGATCCTCTTCTGCTGCTCCAGTTTGAGATATTGTGTGCAAAGGATGGCTCCCTCCAGAAATGCGGTATAGCAAGATTGTCTCTGATAAAACCAATAATCCTCTATGTGAATCTGCAGGTCTGAAAAAGATGTTCTACAGACTCAGAGTCCGATTTGCATAGACTGCACCAAAATGGACCAGACCAACCTTTTCTAATCAAATTATCATAGGTATTGATTTTATTTTGGAGGCAAAGCCAGCTGAAGCATATGATCTTGAGAGGTATTTGGAGTCTCCAAATCTTGCACAGAAAACCTTCAGGCTTATCAGATACCAAGGACCTTGCAATAATATCATACATCAAGTTAACTTTCACCGCGCCTGAAGACTGGTTAAACAACCAAGCCAAAGAATCAGGTAGTTGTTGATGCAAATTCCACCATGCATCAAACCTTTTATATAATTTGTCCAGACTGCTTTCCAATGACCATCAAGTTCAAGATCGTCTGCAGATATCCAATAATCCGAAGAGTTACAGGCCTCACCTCTATTGAGAGCATCAAAGAGTGTAACAATGCCATAGTCCTCAACATACAATCTAAGGTCTGCAGGAAGCGTGTAATTAGAAGATACACCAGCAATGGGATCAAGACCAATTTTGATAAGCTTGTCATTGCCAGTTTTCCATCCAAGGCATCTAGTAATCCAGGACATGGCCCGAATGAACCCGTTTCACATATGAGAATTACCCTGCACTTTGAAGGAGGGTTGTCTGAGCCAAGCATCCACAGGCTAATTCTTGAGATATTTGTTCTTGATAATATGTGACCACAGACCAGAGCCATTCAAAATAAGCCAGAGACTTTTGGTTCGTAAAGCCAGGCTTAACCACTTCGGGTTTTAGATGTTCCAGCCCCCAAGAGCATAAGGTTTGGAGACGGAGGACCAATCAATAAGATGATATCTCTGTTTACCTTGTGAGCCACCCCATAAGAAGTTAAAGATATATCTCCTAATATAATTAAGAATGGTGTTGGGCATACGATCAAGTGTGATCCAGTAAACAATGAGACTAGTCAAGATAGAATTGACCAAGACCAGTTTGCCACCTAGAGAAAGGAATTTATAGGTCCAGTTGTTCAGCTTCCTTTCAAACTTCAATAAGAACCATCTCCAGTCCTTGATGCCATACCCCAGGGGCTTGAGGTAATAACTAAGGTATTTAAAACCAACTGAAATGGGCTCCATTTTGAAAGGTAAAATGTTGAATATTTGTTGTTTGGTAACTTCATCAATGTTATTGAAGATAAAGGAGGACTTCTCAACATTGATCTCCATACCAGTGGCACTACAGAAAGTATCAAGTATGTGCTTGTAATGCTGCCATTCAGAGAGGGTACCAGCACCAAAAAGTATAGCATCCTCCACAAAAAGTAAATGAGTAAGGTAGAGCTGAGGGGCAAGTTTGATACCAGAAATATCCCATACAGAGTGAGCTTGAGAGATCAATAGATTTAATCCTTCAATAACCAAAATGAAGAGAAGGGGTGAAAGTGGGAAACCCTGTCTGATGCCCCTAGACACAGGAAAGAAAGCAGAGGGAGTACCATTGATCAGGACAACAAAGTTTGTTGATTCTACACATCCCATAATCCAGCTAACAAAGTTGCCCAAGACACCATTCTGAAGCAGGACTAATCTTAAGAAAGACCAATTAACTCTATCAAAAGCCTTAACCAGATCAAGTTTAATGACCAAAGCTTGTTGGTTTTCAGTTTTGATAGAATGGAGAGCTTCTTGAACAATACCCATAGGTTCAATGATCTGTCTATCATGTAGGAAGCCAAACTGATGCCTGGAGATGGCCTTATCGAGTATGACCTTGAGTCTGATAGCGGCAAGCTTAGAGATGGTCTTGTAAATCAGATTACAAAGGGAGATGGGCTTGAAGTCCCCCAGGGTAGTAGGTTTATCACACTCGAGGATAAGTGTTATAAAAGTTGCATTGAGGGCTCCAATGACTCTACCTTCCAATCTGGAGTGTTCAATAACATTCAATATATCTTGCCCCACAAGGTCAAAAAAGTGAAGATAGAATTCTACCGGCCAACCATCAGGTCCGGTGCTCTTATCTTTTTTGAAACCTCTGAGAACACCCTCGACATCCTGGAGAATGAAGGCAGTCGAAAATAGTTCTCTATCCTCTTCCTGTACAAAGGAAGGGTAAAGTTTGATGACTTTAAGTTGTGCCTCAATGTTTGTCTTGCCATCATCAGAAAAGAGCTTAGAAAAGTGTTGTACCCCCAATGAGTGGAGCTTGGAGTCATCCTCAATGGTTTCCCCAGACCGATTATTGAGTGCCCAAATGGATTTGGAGTTCCTCCTGTCAGAGGCAAAGGAGTGAAAAAAATTTGTGTTGGCATCACCTTCATGAATCCAATCAACCCTACTCTTAAGTTTCCAAGTAAGGATCAAGTGTGAAAGAAGGGAGTCCTTCCTGCTTCTTAATACAACCAGTGACTGAGTATCAACTATAGAGAGAATGCCAAAGGGGTGAGAGGAGAGGAGAGATGCAATGGCTAAAGTAATCTCAACAATTTCCTTTGTCCTCTGTCGGTTTTTCTCTTTCTCTGGGCATGTTGAACATCACGTTGTGATTAATTCAGTGACCATCTGCATAGCTAAGTGCACACACAATAAGCGTCATATGCATAGTTCAAAAAGGAATGTGTGATTAGCTGCCAAATAGTGCTAATAACAATGAATGTCTTAAATGCATGATAAATGCTCTTGATCATACAAGATTAATACAACTACATAATTGTTGGTGCATAATATTTACAATTTTGATGCTAGTAAATGCGAGTAAATTGTCTACTTATTGTCATGATAATGTGTGAAAGGAGCCCTTTTTCTTACATCTGATCCATATTGACATATTATTCCATGCATGCCCAAAGGTAAATATCAAACATATGAAACAATGATCATTCTTCTTGGTATGAGAATTGGTGTAATACAGTTGTGGCTGGTCATTAATGCTATTAACTTTATTTTGACTTTATGTTAGCTACCGCAGCTAATGATATGGTGAATGTGTAGTTCGAACATTCCTCTTGATATATGATAGTAGCACAATTCAGTACAAAGAATCGGTCGTCTACCGACATGTGGCCATACTAAATGCATTTGCACTATTTGTATTCGTATTCCATATACATCTTCTCTATTCTCATATTTGACTCCGATAAGGCATTGGTCTCTAACCTTAAACACATTTGAGATATTTGTGGGATTTAAGTGTCTTTTGTAGAGTCAACTAGGGCTCTCCCCTATGAGGTTTCAACTTCCGACGCAGTTAGGGATAAGTGACTAAGGTGACAGTGGTCACTTGTCTCGCACATGCTGACCAGCAGCTATACTTTCCATTTCATCCGATAACATTTTCGACACCACTGTCATGGACATAAAACTTGTTAAGGTGATTTACCCTGGCAAGAATGACATTCGTTAAGAAAATTGAGGTAATTTTTCTTGGTATTCTGGAAATATTATTAAAGTCTAATTTTGTAGATATTACCTCGCAACTCCACAGAGAACAAGCCCAACAACACTTAACACTTTGGTAAGTCTTGAAGTCTTGATTATATATGATTGCATACGTTTTTTTGAAAGGACTAACCTACAAGCTTACCTGGTGAATCCTGAAAGATCTTAACCCATTCCATCTATCGGTACGCCCTTGTTTTATTTAGTACTATGGCGATATTTGCTTAACTAACCTCGCAGGTTTCTTGTGGTGACTAGAATCAAAGAAAAGTAAAAGAAGTACTCTATAAATACAAGGAATCTTGACAAGACGACAATTGATTATGAACTGTGGATGTACATATTGGACTTCTCATACATTTTAGGTTTCCCACACAAGTATACCATTCGATATGGTGGGAAGGCACTTTTCCCATTGTTTAAGCAGTATAAGAACCATGCAGCATCCCATATGCAAGCATTCATGCAATTCATCCATGCAAGTAACATCATGCATGAAGGCATCACCATGAGGCTATTTTTGTCATCTCTTCACCTAGAGGACAATTTGTCAGTCAGAAATTGGTATGAGGGTTTTCCTCGCAATTTTTTTTCTTCACTCGGGCAGTTCATTAATGCATTTAGCATGGATTGGGATTATGGTGTCGATGAACAATAAAGAAAGGCCATGATCAACAGAATATGGGAAGAATCTTTGAGAAAAAGCTAGACTCAATATGACGCAAGAGAAGGAACCAAATATGATATTCCATTCGAGTTTGAAGATCCTAATTACCCGACTGCTATAGAAATGGAAATTGGTTTCGCTCCTCTTGATCTATCATCTTTCCCAAGATATTCAAATGAGATACCCGAGGTATTCTGGCATGCCTTCAAGGGTGGCCATGATAATGCTATGCATCATGTGGAATGGCTTATGACTATGGCTTCAGAATATGGTATTAAAGAAGAAGAAGACGTTTTCGTGCGATCATTTGTCCTTCACCTAGGAGGAAATGCCCTAGCTTGGTTTGTGGGCCTAGATAAAGGAACGATATCATCATTTGCAGAATTGGTAGAAACATTCTATAACCAATGGGATTCAGGGCGCCGTAATGAATGGATACCTTATGTCAAGCATGCAAAGGACTTGTTCAGTATGGAAGCCCAAAGCAAAGATCAAGTCGAAGCAACCATTGTTCAAGGTCTAACTGATGATACCTTAAGCATGATAGATAAATCTTCCCAACCAGATGAATATGATGATGGTACCATATATGGCGATCCAGAAGTCCTAATTGAAGAAGCTGAGGAACAAAAGGATACGATGAATCCTCCTTTACAACGTACATAAACTCCTTTTGACATGCTAGATCTATGTGAACCTAATGACGAGAATTTTGTGGAAGATGGTTATTGTAGATTTATGGGTCCGCCTTTTTATGATTGCTTGAGACTAGTTAGTGTTGTCTTCATACGTTGCAGACAACCCATTATGATGAAAAGTTCGAAGATTTCGAACCCTGTATCTCTCGTGATTCTTCCATGATGTCACCATCATATTCATCCCGCAGCAGGAAAGCATGTCGTATAGAGGATTCTTTTGCAGATATTCAACATATGATGAGCCTAGGTTATCACCTTCAGTTGTGCCCCTCAAAAAGCGTAGAAGAAGTTGTTCAACCCGCTCTACCCTACATCGACAAGTCCTTAACGTTACATCTCAACAAAACTGAGGAAGGTAGGTGGACACGTATGATTTTCATCCCTCGGTTGCATAATATTTATTGTTTATCTTTTCATTTGAAGCATGAAGGTATGGGTTATACTGTTGTCAATCACAAATGTTCAAGGATTATTGGGGTTACTAACATGGTTGTGGAAAGATAAGAAATATACCTGTATGTACAAAGAAAATATTGAGTAAATGCAGAGACAAGCAGTGACTCACATGTGAATATTTGCAAAGTCCAACTCCACGGATAGCCTCCCAAGTTCAAGATTCATGGGCGAGTTTCAGGCAAAAATTTTCTGAAGACACATATGATGGAGGTATTCCATACATAAGTCCACTAGAAGAAGGGATCAACAAAGCTTGTCAAAGTGATGCTTCTCCATGGCACCAGTTTCAAGTTTTCCAAGTTCTTAAGAAGGTCGAGTGTCTTGCACTCATCAAGATAAAGATCCTGGTACAAACTCAACATATCATCAAGGAGCTATTGTCTTGGATTACACTAAAGGACAAAGGTAAGATGACATGTATGATTTGCTTACTTAAATGGTTACATTGGTGGTATGATTTCACTTAACCTAATTTGGATATCGAGTTTAGGTTAGGTTAGTTGCATTAGGCATATTTCTTTCCATTGCATTTGACGTCTTCTGAATATCCTTTTAGTTTTCATTGTTCTTAGTTTGTTTCCCTCATTTTGCGAACAAGGCAAGACAAAAGTGTCTGCGTCTATATGCTTTCAATCTCTCGGGCATTTGATATGTGTGTAGGTCTATAGGTACCAATATATTCACAAGTTCTTGAACACTCCCGGTAAGAGCACCCGTCCTACAGTTGGAGCCAGTGTTACATTGCACTTGTACCCAACGCACCTTCAGGTGTACCCTAGGGAGAGAGGGCCAAATTTTTTGACTAGGAGGGGTTTTATTGAGAGATGGTGGTCATGGATGGACCCTTTGGTCCTCCATTAAGGGAAATACGGCTTGATGGCACTGTTGACTTCCCGTTAAAGAGGTTTTTAACCTCAAGGTTGGTGTTTGGGGCCCCTAAAGGTTGACCACTGGGTCTCATGGCTCCATTCCCTGCTTACACGCTTTGGTGGCTTTTGGTTAAACTACAAGCACTCGCAACCACTTTGTACACCCTCACGACCCTTCAATTAGTGGGTCCTTGCTCTCCCTGGGCTTATTTCCTCAAAGGAAGACATCCTCCATGCTATGTCGTTTTTGTGCTTTCAGGAGGGCGTTGGGGGATTTTACAACATTTTAGGGGTTAGATGGGGCATAATGCCATCCCTCCACCTCACTCTGTCCTTTCGTTCGGAGTGATTCGCTTATTTGAGTGGAAATACCCCATATTACCTACCTTAAGCCTACCTTAGGTTATATTTTATTATTATTTTCTTTTAATTTTAAGTTGACATTTAATAATTACAAATTTACTTGTTTTAAGGCATGTCGACCTAAATTTTATTTGTAAAAGAGAGTGTGAGATCATATAAATAGATCTCCTCACTTTCATTTGAGAATCAGAACTTAAGGGATAAATCACTATGCACTTGTTTTACCCTTCTTAGGGTTTCTCTCGATGGATGCGCTCCTCTTGAAGAAGTTTTTTGGTTAATTCAAGCTATTTTCTTGGTAATTCTTTGGTGAATCAATGCTTTTGGTGATGCCTCAATTTGTTGGATGAACACAAGCACAAGGAGGTAATGATTCTCATCTTTTTGTTGGATGTTGGTTGATGTGCATGTCTGAGTCTTAGTGGTAGCCTTAGAGATGCACTTTGCCCTAGGATAGGCCATTACCTTTTCATCCTGTCACCTTAGCAAACAATGGCACGTCTTCCTATGAGGGTGCCCCAAGGTTTCTCCTTAGTTTTCCTAGGATAGTTGCTTAACTTATGACCCTCCTCCTTTAGGTTATCCATCCTCCTGGGAAGCCCTAGGTTGGTTAGTGCTTGTGTTAGGGTTTCCCTAGGTCCTCACAAAACTTTCTACTTCAAAACCTAGCTTAGGGTTAGTCATAGGTTAGTTTAGTCGTAGGTTAGTATAGGTTGGTTTTAGGTTAGTTTAGTTCTTAGGTTGGGGTTAGTCTTGTGACACACGAGTGCTGCCCCACTTTTTCTTCGACTATTACCTCTTCATACAGCTCACCATCCCAAACCTCCTCGCCACTGTCACTTTGGACCTCGTTATCTTACTAAACCATATTACCTGCCCTCGCTACCTTTACATGCCGTAAATATCAACGCTTGTTCCAAGGCCTAACTGGCATCATTTTCCTCCTTCTCAAGTTGCCTCTCTCTCGGTCTCTCCACCCACAGGCCTGCGGCACCGCCTTGCCGCTCCTTCTCCCCATGGGCTACCTCTTCCTCGTAGCTCTCCACAAGTTGCAACCAAATTCCCTCCTTCATCCCCGCTTTTCCACACATCTCATGATTGTTATCCCACCATCGCACATGCCTCAGCTACTCCACCATCCTTCCTCTCGCAACCTGTCTCCAACGCTAGTTTCATCCTCTATCTCGCATCCCTTCCATACCTCCTTCAGCACAGGGATCACACCTACCTTGAACCACCAAGTGTCTCCTACCAACAACAATCCACCCTGCAACCGCCTTCTTCTTCCCTCTTTGACTGCCTCTCTTGTTCTCTCCACTCGTTGGTCTACACCGTCGCTGCCATCAAGATAACCATTTGGCTGCTCTTCCACCCTGGCATTCAAACTCCACAGCTCCGCGATCTCCCAACCTTCCTTTCATCCGCGTTCTGTTTAAGACTTAGTCTGAACTCCTCCCATCGAACTTTGGGACTGCCCTTGCAGTGGTAGTCCCTCCATTACCCAAGATCGTGTTGTGTGTCGACGAGCGATACGCAACCTACACACACCACAGAGTTATTTAATCGATAATCGATATTTGCGTAGTGCTCATGACTAGTCTATGCTACCGGTTGTAAAGGGTTGGTAATCAATAGTCCATGTTTTAGTTTGGCACTTTGTTTGGATGCATATTTTATGAGTATGGGAAAGTCCTTGCATAAATACTCGCTCATTTCCTTGCATAAGATGAGCAATAGGAAAGTCTTATGAGCACTAAAAAATGACCTTTTTATAATTAATACTGATTGGCATGTTACACATCATGTTGTGATTATTTTAGTGACCATATGCTTAGGTAAGTGCACATACAATAACCGTCACATGCATAGTTCAAAGAGGAATGTGTGATTGGCTGCAAAATAGTGCGTTGTTAACAATGAATGTCTTAAATGAATAATACATGCTCTTGATCATAACATATTAATACAACTACATAATTGTTGGTGCATAATGTTTACAATTTTGATGAAAGTAAATGCGAGTAACTTGTCTACTTATTGTTATCATAATGTGTGAAAGGTGCCCTTTTTCTTTCATCCGATCCATATTGACATATTATTCCATGCATGCCCAAAGGTAAATATTAACATATGAAATAGTGATCATTCTTCTTGGTACGAGAATTGGCGTAATACAGTTGTGGCTGGTCGTTAATGCTATTGAATTTCTTATGACTTTATGTTAGCTACCACTACTAATGATATGGTGAATGCGTAGTTTGAACATTCCTCTTGATATATGATAGTATCACAATTCAGTACTAAGAATTGATCGTCTACCAGCATGTGGCCCTATTGAATGCATTTGCACTATTTGTATTTGTATTCCATATACATTTTCTCTATTCTTGCTCCGATAAGGGACTGGTCTCTAACCTTAAACACATTCGACATATTTGTGGGATTTAAGTGCCTTTTGTAGGGTCAAATAGGTATCTCCCCTAAGAGGTTTCAACTTCAGAAGCAGTTAGCGATAAGTGACTAAGGTGACAATGGTCACTTGTCTCTCATATGCTTATCGATGGTTATACCTACCATTTCATCCGGTAACACCTGGTCCGGTCTAAAATTAATGATTCCAATGGCTCAAATAGTTCAAAAGAGAAGGCTTTCTGAATATATATCCGTGTCTCATCAATTATGATGAACCCTTGTCTTTTCCCGTCACAACGAACCCTGGACATGCTTCACCGACACTATATATGCTACATAAATCTTAGAGTTCAAAATATGGTTTAACCTTCAGATGGATATATACATTCACAAATCTGACGGTGAAGTGTACTTGATTTTTCCTCTAATGTGTTCTTTGTTTAAGGTCAAAGTTTTTGTCATGGAAACCCACTAGGTTGAGATATTTTTATCATGCAAACTCACTGGGTTGGAGATTTAAAGGGACAACATGGAAAAATACACACAAAACATTGAGTATTAGAAGAAAACAAATCGAACAATAGAGAGGGGTCAAATTGACTGGTTTATTTTTTACATGCATGAGGGATAAATGGTAAAGGCTAAAGGGATCAAATGGGAGTTATGTGTAACCTATAACATGCATCATCATCCAACCAAGAGATAGGAGCAGTCGGGACTGAGAGTTGGGTGGATTTTAGTTTCCAGTTATTTCTATCCTGCTTTCTAGCATCGCTTATTAGAGCACATTCATTTAGAAAGATTTATATGTGGGAATGAGAATAACGCCGTGGAATGACCCTCTGTTTGGGAAAAATAAATGAGGGAGAAGAGATAAGATAATTTTATCAAAAAATGATTCACGCGGTAGTAAAAAAGCAGAATTGCAGAAATAATTAGAACATGTACTAAAAGAGGAGATCCTCCATGCAGCCTCTGTTGAAAAAAATGTTCAATGAGGCAACCATTTGCACAGGAAATTAATGCACAACAATTATAGCAGGCTCAATCTTTGCACCAGCCAATTGTCAAAAAATAGAGAATCCATGCAGAATTTGACAGGCATAATACAAGACAACCATTGGTATTTAACCACGTAGACAACGAGTCGTTAATAAAAAAAATAGAAACCCTAATGCACCAACTCCCAGGTCGCCACGTCCCAACAAACATAGAGCCAACATAAGCACAACCAAATAATGAACACATTACGTAAGCAACCAATTAACCACTAGTCAACAATGTCCACCACCATTCAACAAACCATATAGATAGTGTTAACCAGGGATGTATCCATTGTGGTGGGCATGGTGAGAGAAAATGGTTTTGGGAGCAATCATTTTAATAAAATTAAAATAGATCGTGAATAACATTGATCGACCATTAACATGAACATTATGATTTAAAGTAGCCCTGGATTTACCTTTACATGACATGCTCGGTAACCTGCTTGCGCCTTATCTTGACATGACCTGTTCAACAGGTGAAAGTGGTTTTAATTAATGAGCCATTGCAATGCCATGATCTTATATTAATAAATGCATGATGATCTCAACCCGTAGCCACATTCTGGGCACCATTTTACGAAGTTGAGATCATCTCTAGGAACCAATCCCTTTTATGAAAAATAGTTAATAAAATAATATGAAAATTATAGACTCTAAACCTAACTTTAGAAATACAAAAAAATTACTTCCACCTACATAAATAATACCAACTTCGTGAAAACTATTCCCATGTCGAAAACATAATAAATTTTTTTATAAATTTATTCATATAAATATATATTTCAAAATCATGAATTTGACTTGGAGTAAACTTTCTACCCGACCATTTGCACCGATCGGACGACCAACAATGCGTGATGTGACAGCTCACGCGAGCCAGGTCGTCCGATCGGTGCAAATGGTCGGGTAGAAAGTTTACTCCATTTGACTTACTCCTTTCCTTTCTTAATGTCATGACATTGACTTACACCTTTCTCTCGATATATTATTTTAATTAAAAGTTGACATTATTTGCATTTTAATAAATGGGAGTTGATCTTTGATCATGAAAGTGATATAGGATTTGTACCATTCACCAATGAAATGAGGGTAGTCAACCGTTTTATTATTCGTGTCGAGGACCAAATCTTTCTTTTCCAAGTCAAAAAGCAACTTTACTTCGAATCATTCCAAATTAATGTGAAATCACAAAAATGTGGCTCGTCATATTGTTCATGTGGTGCACCAATTTGAAATATTCATGCTTAATATATATATACTCAATTGCAAGAAATAATTGTATTTTAAATTGGTGCATGCAAGGTTTGTGAAGAAATAATAGAATGATCGAATACTTAATTGTAAAGTAATCATTATGCACGAATACTTAATTAAAGTGTCTTACTTCGTGATAGGTTTATTCATCGAATGGGTTTTATTTTGGAACCAATTTTATGTCAATATTGTCAAATAGTATCGTACCTATTTCTAAATAGGTAGGAGATGGACATTTTTTGGGAGTCTTGAAGTAACGTACATCTTGGTAGGAAGGAAGGAGCCGTTTGAGGGTGATCGTACCTCTTCTTGATTTAACGTACACCTTGAATTTTTTCTTGGTTGAAGGATTGCAGGGTATGTTCGGGAAATTTTTTCGGCTGGTAAAGCTGGGTTGTCAGTTGGGAGTTTTGAGTGTTGACAGGTGGCTATAGCGCTATTATGGCCAAGGTTTACTAGGCACTATGACTAACCAGGTGTAAAGCGATGGCTTCATCTTTTAATGTGCTGACATCTTCGAGATGATTCCTCTAGTTTTGAGCATTGTTGCGAGTTTGTTTTGTTTGTAGTGGGTCTTTTTTAGCAGAGAGTTTAGATATCAAGCGGATTTGTTGTTGTCTTGATTTGTATTTAGGTTTTTGGTGGCCAATTTGTTGTTCACTACATTGATGGACATTAACTGTGCTTCATTGATTTGAACCTTTTGTTGTTTCGCAGCGCCACGTTGCACCATGTCTCTTCGGGACATGAAGGCGTTGGCGCGCACTCCCCCCAAACCTCATGAGTCAAGCAATCTAGCGGAAGGTGTTTTGGCATTCTCGTCGGAGGTTGTGACGCTGCGTAGTGAGGATATCTCTTCTGATGAAGACTATGATGTTCAGTATGATGTGCATTCTCTTGTGAACTCTGGTGATAACGAAGCGGAGCTGGTTGATAAGGTGCAGGGCTTGCATGCGGTGAATATGGGGAATGTGCATGCGGTGAATATGGGGAATGTGCATGCGGTGAATATGGGGAATGTTCATTCTGGGCGGAGTACTGAGCTAGGCATTTTGGGTAATGATGTTGGTCGATTGTGCGTTGGACCGGTGAGCAGAGCTGGTTTGATATCGGATTCCTGGGTGGATAGTCTTGCTAAACCTTCCCTGGAGATTTCACTTGCTTTTAATGATGTTACAAACCTTCATCAATCGAAGGTGGTGAACCCATTGCTAAGGTCCGTGGTTTCTCCAATGGTTTCTTCGGTTGTCAAGAATTCTCCTCGGAATAGGAAACAGAGAGCTGCGCAAGTTATTAAAAAGGCTGTGAATCCGGTCCTGTTAGTAGTTGGTGCTGATATCAAACTGAATGATATCATCCTGACGAATGCGCATACTCTTGTTGGGCGTTTCGGAGGTCGAAAGTTCAGTGCGTCGAGGTTGAAGAAATGGGTTTCTGATACATGGTCGGATAGTAGTCCTCTCTGTTCGGAGTTGTTTGTTCTGCCGCGGGGTTGGATTGCATTTAAGTTTCATGAAGCTTTGGAATTAGATACAATCCTTGCTGGTTCCTGGAGATGGGAGGGATTTGGTCTCCTTTTGAAGCGGTGGACTCCATTATTTGACTCGCGCACCGAAAGGTATGATACAATTCTTATATGGGTAAAAGTGCCGAATCTCCCTTTTGAGTTTTGGTCCCTTGATTTCTTTAAACTGGTTGGGAATTCTTTGGGTACGTTTCTTGAAGCTGACCTTTCCTTTCTTCAGTCGAGTGTCTGTTGTCTGGGCAAAATTCTAGTCCTTATTGATATCAGTCATGGGTTGGTGGCTAATTTGTTGATAACAAAGGGCAATTTGAGTTTTAAACAGCCTTTGGACTATGTTGGGGTTCCATTTAAATGTATCAGGTGCCATAAACATGGGCATTTAGCCTCTGATTGTAGTTTGTCTTTTCATTCGGGTGGGACATTAAAATCTGTTTGGCGGGTGAAAAACTCTATGCCAGATGGAGTTTCTCCTGAGAAGGGTATGGTTAATATAGGTCTTAAATCTTCGGAGGAGGGTGCTGGTATTCTATGTAATTCTGTGTTAGTGCTTGATGTTCAGATTACTGAGTCTGTACAAAACTTGGGATCTAATGATGATATTATCCCTTTGGTTGATCTGATACCTTATTGTCTAGATGTTCAGATTACTGAGTCTGTACAAAACTTGGGTTCTAATGATGATATTATCCCTTTGGGTATGGATACTGTAGAACAACTATCTTTGGATGCTCTTAAACCTTTGGATTTGGATGGAACTTTTAAAAAGAATTACACTTTCCTTGGGTATAAATCTTTCGAGCCTCGTTTGGGGGTACAGGTAGAAGATTTCAGTCTTTCTGAGTCATCTTTAGGGGGTTTAGGGTTTGTATCTCATGTAAAAGATCATATTGATAAGGGATATTATCTCAGATCCTGTTCAAAATTTGTTGTGTCGGGGGTAAACAAGGTACAATCTAATGTTTTGTTGGGTGCTAATCATAGGACTTCTGTTCGTCCACTTGAGAAGCATCTTAATTTTACTCTAGAACACCTTTCTCGGGCACTTAGACGAGTGGAAGCCCATTCTAGGGTTTCACAATGATCGTGACAACTCTAAATTGTCGGGGTTTAGCTAGATTACCTAAAAAACTAGCTGTTCGAAGGCTGATAGAAGATCAGTTCATTGATGTAATATTTTTACAAGATATTATGGGTAATGGGTTCGGTTTGGCTAGTGAGTTGGAATCTATGCTCCCTGGATGCCAAAGGGAAGTCTGGAGGTTTATTGATTGGCTGGAGGATCAGACATTTTAAGTTGGTTAATGCATGGGCGGTGGACTCTGGTTTATTTGCATCATTGTATTCGATTGAAATGAAGGATGTTTATTGTTTTATGAATATTTATGGACCCTATTTGGATAGGGTTAGGTTTTGGAACAATCTCCTCTCATTGGAATGTCTTAATTCTAATCGACTGATATTTGGGGGAGACCTAAATTTCTCCTTGGGCTGTTCAGAAATCTGGGGTGTTAAGGCTCGGGTGGATAGTTTATCAGATTTTTTATCTGAGAAACTGGACGCTTTTGGACTTGTAGATATTGTTCCACTTGTTTTAACTCCTACCTGGTCCAATAGAAGAGTAGGGAATGGAAATATTTCTAAGTGATTGGACATACTTTTGATCTCAGCTGACTTCTTGGTTTTAGATTTGCATTTTCGACAATGGGTGGGCTGTGGGGGGGACTCTGACCACAATCTTGTTTTCCTTCAATTATTATCCAATAACCCTAAACCGAGATCTCCCTTTAAATTTAATGCTCACTGGTTATCAAATGGGGATTTTGTTGATCTACTTAAGGCTTCCTGGACAGTTTATGTGGACAATCCTTTGGTATATGTTGTTTCACATTTTGTGGCTAATCTAAAAAAGATCAAGGAAGTTTCTATTGCATGGTTTGTCAAGCAGAAGGATCAGCAGAATAAGGATTTAGTGATAATTGAAGGCTTGATTGCAGATTCTTTCAATAAACCCGGTTTTGGTTTCTCCATCGAGAATGATAGGATATCTCTTATCGACTTGGAATCTCGGAGGAGACTTATTTTGTTAGTTCGTGAGCAGGAAGCTAGATAAAAAAGTAGGGCAACCTAGCTTGTTTGTGGGGATGATAATACCTCACTTTTTCATAAATATGCTAATCATCGTAAGAATATAAACTCTATATGGAACATTGCGGGAGATGATGGCATTCCTGTGGAAGGATTTGAATCAATTGCAAAAGCTGGGGTTCAACATTTTGAGCACTTGTTTCAGGAAGAAAAGACTCTTCATCTTCCGGAGATTTAAAAAATTGCTGAGTCTTTCCCCACCTCTATATCTGACTTGGAAAATGAAGATATTATGCTACCTGTTACTTTGTTGGAGATACAAAATGTTTTATCTGAAATGATAAAAGTCGAGGTCTGGATGGGATTCAGGTGGAGGTTTATCGTGTGCATTTTGATATTTTGGGTCCAAATTTGCTAAGAGTTGTTGATGATTCTCGGAAGTATGGTAAAGTACCTGCTACTTTGAATTCAACTTTTATAGAATTAATTCCTAAGAAAGATTTGCCTAAATCTTTTGAAGATTTTAGACCAATCTCATTATGTAATTTCTGTTACAAAATCATTGGAAAGATCATCTCGATCCGTATTAGGAAAGTAATTGGTAGGTATATTTCTGGCGAACAATTTGGGTTCTTACCTGGTAGGCAGATTCATGATGCTGTTGGGGTAATTCAGGAAGGACTACGTTCCATTTATGTCAAAAAATTGAAGTCTGTTGTTTTAAAAATTGACTTGTCTAAAGCATATGACAGAGTCAGTTGGACTTATTTAAGGATAATCGTGACTAAAATGGGGTTCTCTCTTCCTTTTATATCTTGGGTTATGAGCAGCCTCTCATTTGTCTCATTTGTTGTTTTGATTAATGGAGCGACTTCATCTTTTTTCAAATATGGCAGAGGATTGAGGCAAGGCTGTCCTTTAGCACCGCTTCTTTTTCTTATAGTTGTCAAAGGTTTGGGTAGGGCATTACTGGTAGCTAAAGCTTCTGGAGATTTTCATGGGATATCTTTTGGGAATGATATTACATTAAGTCATGTTTTATTTGTTGATGATATTGTCATGGTATCTGATGGTTCTGAACAATCTCTATCTTCTCTTTATGATTTCTTGCAAACCTTTTGTAAGGCATCTGGGATGTTGATTAATGTTGATAAATCAACATTATTATATTCTAGGTTGGATGCTATTGAGTTGATTACTATTCAGAATATATTTTCTTTTATTGTTGATAAAATTGAGTTTGGTTTGAAATACCTTGGGTTTTTTCTCAAACCGTGCAGATATTACAGTAAAGATTGGGATTGGTTGGTGGTTAAGGTGGAAAAGAGAATCAAGAACTAGAGATTTCGATGGTTGTCTAAGGGAGGTAAGCTTATATTGTTTAAAATTGTATTAGAAGCTATACCAGTGTACTGGATGCATTTCTGGATACCCTTAGGCATCATTGAAAAGATCAGAATTTTATGTTTTAAATTCTTATGGACAGGGAATTCAGATTCTTCTGGATTTCCCTGGACATCTTGGAAATCTTTAGCAAGCCCAAAGTTTTTGGGAGGTTGGGGACTGAAGATACCAGTTCTGTTTGCTAAAGCATTTGCTGCAAAAAATGTTTGGAATTTGCTTCATGGAACTAGTTTATGGGTGCAGATTGCTATACAAAAATATATATCTCCTTTATCTCTGTTGGATTGGATCCGTGTGTCGGTTAAAAAGAAGAGATGTATGTCCATTTGCTGGAAAGCAGTGCTTTGGTCTTTTGACCTTATTGGTAAATTTCTTATTTGGAAGGTTGGGAATGGGGTCAATGTCAGAATTGGTATGGATCCTTGGGTTGGCTGTAAGTGGAGACATATTTTACCTAGTAGCATGGTGGATAAACTTCATAATGCTGAATAATCAAGGCTGGTTTACAACTGCTTCGATTGGGCTTACTGACCAATTTGATATCATTTGCTGGAATGAATATGTGGGATTATTAAAAACCAGTCATGTTAGATTGTCAAGTGATAAGGATTTCCTGATATGGAATCCGTCTAAATCTGGGAAATATACTCCTAGAGCTGGTTATCTTCAATTAATGTTGGATAGACAGGAGGAGGATCTGTCCTGGTGGTGGAAGGTTCTTTGGAAGTTCAAATGTCCACTTAAAGCAAAAACATTTCGCTGGTTTTTATTGAAGGATAAAGCTTTAACTTGCGATGTACTCTGCTGCAAGGGTTTTGAAGGGCATAATAGATGTTATTTATGCAAATCTGCATCTGAGTCTAATGTTCATATTGGAGTGGAATGTTCTTACACTAGACAAGTATGGATTGAAATTGAGGCGAAGTTGGGGTTATTCAACTTATGGAATGGCACATCTGTGACTATTTGCCTGCAGAATTGGTGTTTGAAGGGAGAACTGAAACATATTAGATCTCTGCCTATCATTGTGTTATGGCACATATGGATTGCTCGAAATCAATGTTGTTTCGAAGATAAAGTACTATCTCCTTATCTGGTTTCGACTTTATGCTTGGGTTGTTTGAATTCTTTCCCTCAAGATAAGATTATTAGAATCAGACAGATTGTGCCTGAAGTTATAGATAAGTCATACCCTTGGGGGTACTTTGATGGCTCGACATCTGGGGATCCTAAAATATGTGGTGCTGGGGGAGTGCTTTTCATATCCGATGATCACTTTTATACTTTCAAAGCTGGTTTGGGCATTGGAACTAATAATTTTGCTGAACTCATTGGATTAAAACTTTTACTTACTTTGTCTTTGCAACACAACTTCAAGCAATTGCAGATTTTTGGAGACTCACAGCTTGTTATCAACTGGGCATTTGGTAAGTATCGAATACAAAACATTCTACTTGAGCAGATTTTGATTGAAGTTCACAGACTGGCAGACATGTTCGAAAATGTGCATTTTATGCATATTTATCGAGAAAGAAATTCACATGCAGATACATTGGCAAAAGATGGATCTAATGTTTTATATGGGTATTGGCAGATATCAGAGCATCGGGCTGATGATGTTTCAAATATTGTCATGCTTTTTTAGTACAGGAGGTGAGAAAGCTGGAGCAGAGATGAAGATTTGGCTGCTTTGAATTGGGATCAACTTATGATATTGAACAATTATTATATATCATGTATAATATTTTTCAGTTTTGGTCTATAATTCTAGTGACGAGTGAAGCTTTAACCCTCTGACTGTTTTGAACTTTTGAGTGAATGTTCTTTTCAGTTTTGTACTATAATGTCTTTGACTGTTTTGAAGTTTTTTGAGCGTTGTTAATGATTGTATATAAGCTTGCTGTAAAAAGAAGCTTTGATTGTAAGTATCCATTTTTTTGCTGATGACAGTTTAGTGACAATGGACAATACTTAGTTATTGGTCTATTTGCGGAATGTATATGATATACAAAATATATATATATGGTTTTTTTATGTGGAAAAAAAGGTTTATTCATCGAATACTTAATTGTAGAGTAGTCATTATGCACGAAGACAAGGCAGCCTTAATTTGTTAATGGCATGGACAACAACGATAAACTTTTTTTCCATTCCCGTATAATTGAATTCAATAGTTTAAAAATTCTCGTTGATAAAATAGATAGCCATAATAAGGCCGTTGTTCCTCTTTCTCTTTCTATCCAAGTAGTGCACCCATATTGGTAAAAAACATTATGAATGGTGTTACATTTGTTTTATTTAGAGAAAGCACCCATATTGGTCAAAAACATTATGAATGGTGTTACATTTGTTTTATTTAGAGAAAGCTGATGGAAAAATGATATTTTTTTTGTTTTTTTTAATAATTATTGTAATGGAAATTAATTTTCTATTATAGTTGTAATAAAATGATATGTAAGTCAAATGGATGTAGCTTGGGTGGTTGGGAGGAATGAATGTTACCCTCCCCACCCAGGTTCTACTCTTGTAAGTGACATGATGCTCTTGTGGAGCCCTTTGTAATAAATGTTGTGAATGATGAGCTGGCCATACCTTGATTCAGTTTGAATATCATGTATTGGGATTTTCCGTGGAGTAGCCCTCTAAAAAATGGTGAACCACATATAAAATAAAATAAAATGATACGTAAATTGTCGTGGATATTTTATTATAACAATTTTTTCACAACATATTTTACAAAGTTTTGTAAGCTTTTGATTATGTGGTACTTTTATTCAATATTAAGATTTGATATCATTAGCTTAATACTCAAAATGTTTAAATAAGATAAGACTAAAATAAAAGAAGATAAAGTAAGGCACCTCACCCATCCATACAATGAACAAAAGATGTATCCTAGGAACCTCATTACGATAAAAACCTAGTTAGAAGGTGAGGATTGTGCCTTGCATTTGTCTTGTTAGTTATAAAATGCAAGTACAAAGAAACGTGAACTTGCTACGTAGTTTGCATTGACATTGATGCCTATATGACTCCTATGGGGTCTTCTAGTCTTTTGTTTTTCTCCAATGTTTCATTCCCTTACTCTACTCAAATAGGAACAATAAATCAATACAACAATAACAAAATCCATTCCTTTCCTAGTGGCCTAATATTAACATGTTTTAATAGTTGTCGAGGGATAAGGTTTTTGCATGCCTTAACTTTCGATTAAGGTTAGGGATTTAGACCTTCTAGAATATTCTTAAAAGTCCACACATGGCTAACTCCACATGTGTGAGTAAGTGCAGCCCATGTTGCATCCACTTCCACTATCATCATCATCAAAAGCATAAGCCAACTTGAGGGAAGCACAACTTCATTGTACGAACTTTATTGAGGTGATATTTGCATTGTGAGAAAGGTCTCTATTTCTTGAATAGTATCAATAGCCTACATATTACTCCCACAAAGTTTTGGTCCCCAAGACAGTTTTTTAATCCCCAAATAAGCTTTGAAAGTTTCAAGATCCCAAAATTGCCAAAAGACGGTCTTCCTCTAAAATGGACCATACAAACTAGTGGCCTCAAATTTTCCACTTAAAAAGTATCAAAATAAATGACAAATCATATAATGACCCATTTCAGATCATACAAATCATATAGTAATCCATTTTAGAACATAAAACCATTTAAATAATCATATTCATAGTATACAACAATATTTTTAACATGGTTATAACTAGAATCAATAGAAAAGCTAATAACAGAGATCAATATTTAAAAAAAAAACTACAAATATATTTATGTTGATAATGTTTTTATAACATATTTTGGACATTTTTTATTATGCATGGTACAACATGATTAGATTAAAACTTTGATGATTGCAAATTTGCTTTGTAAACTAATTATTATTGTAATGTGAGTTCTTAATTTTAGGAGAAAACCAAAGGTAGTCCTTAAGCAAAGGCCAAATCTTAAATTATGAAAACAATAAAACCATAAAATGATAAAATAAATTATATATATAGAATAACTTTCATAACGTTATATAGAAGTGATTTTAGATCGAGACAGTGAAGTCGGTGCTGAGCGACCAAGCCTAGGGTTTTTCCAGTCGCGCCCGGCTGTGGGTGGCTCTCCTGGCACGTTCCGTGCAGGGGTGTTCTGGACTCCACGGCCACAAGGCCTCCCTTGGTTGCACCATGGTGGAGACGAGCCCAACAGGTCCTGATCTAACTGACGGAGCCATGAGCATTGAGAGTGAGAAGCAAGCCAAACTTATGAACAGTCGGAAGATTGGGGTTGGGGGATGTTTGCCTAAAGCTCCCACCATCCCAGCAATCCAAATCAGATCAGAGAAGGTCAGAGGAAAGATAGAGCTCTGGAAGGAAAAAGCCCTCATCGAAAAGTTTGTGGGGATCTGGCCCAAGGAAGACCTAGTCAAACGGATCAATAGTGTCTGGAACCCTAAAGGCGATTATGACTTGCACCTTGGTTCTAAGGGTTTTTTCACTATCATCTTCTACAACCAGGAGGACCGAGATTGCATTCTGGAAGGGGGACCTTACTTCTTTTTCTCTGGTGGTCTTTACCTTCTCCCATGGAAGGAACGGTTCAACCCAGAAACTGAAGACATGACAGTTGCCCTTGTCTGGATCTGCCTCTTCTCGCTGCTGGGGGAATACTGGGATATGGACACTTTGAAGGACATAGGGAATACCTTAGGGGAATTCATAAAAGTTACAAAGCAAGTTAGGGTTCAAAGGTATACCTCTTTTGATCAGATATGCGTCTATTTAGATATATCCAAGGAGCTGCTAGAAGCCATAAGCCTCAACTGGGAAGATCAAGAATGGATTCAGCCAATTGACTATGAGAAGCTACCCTTTCGATGCAGGAACTGCCACGAGCATGGCCATTTAGGGAGAGACTGCCCTAAGCTAGCCTCAGTGGCTGCCTCCATTGAACACCGGCTGGTGGGAGCCATGGAGAATGATGGATTCACCGAAGTAAAGAACAGAAGAAGAAGCAAAGGATGAGGGGCATCAAAGGCCAACAAATTTTAGGAGGCAAGGACGAACATATCCAAAAACTCCTTCGTAGTCCTGGGGGATAGATTGGGAGGAGATACCCCTAAGGAGAAGGAGGAAGCGGAACAACAGGAGGAGGACACCAGAGCCCCAGAGAAAGAGGAAGTCCAACAAATGGAAATAATAGAGGAAGACGAGGATGAGGAAATGGAGCTAGGTGAACTGGATTTGGATGTGATAGAGGCCGAATGTGGAAAGAAGGGCCAAGGCTATGTATCCAGGCAACAAATGGAGCTCCTTCAGGAAGCAATAATCAAGGCCGGGGCTCATCCGAACCTAGGGATCGATCTGGATCCACAGAAAGGAAACAAGAGGAAGTCTCCAGAGGAGGAACATCGAAGAGGGCAAAAAACAAATAAGCAACGCATTACAGAAGTAGGAGTTAAGCTCATTGAAGCAGGCCAATACCCAACGGTCATGGTGGCCTTCTCCGGAGTCTCCAAAGTTTGTCAATGAAGCTCATATCATGGAATATCAGGGGGTCTAGTAACCCCAGGAAGTGGAAGACTCTAAATAGGAAGCTTAAGCAGGAAAAACCTGATATACTTCTACTCCAGGAATCAAAATGTAGTTTTGAGGGATTGGAAAAAATCATAAATAAAATATGCAAAGGCAGCAAAGTTATGGCCTTGGACGCTGCTGGACAATCAAGTGGGCTCGTAATTTTCTGGTGCCCCTAAGTGGTGGTGCTCTTGGACTGGATGGCCAACAAGTTTGCACTCATGGCCGATTTTCACCACCTTGTCTCTGGAGTGAAGGGCACGATTGTAAATGTGTATGGCCCCAGCAGCTTCCCTGAGAAGCAGGATTTCATAGAATTCCTCAACTGGACCAAAAATCAGTCGGAAGGGGGTAGCTGGGTAATGGGCAGAGATTTTAATCTCATAGCCAACCTCGGGGAAAAGTAGGGAGGACGACGAACCCTAGACAAATACCAAGAGGCTTTCTGCGATTTCCAGGCCCAAAGCTCTTTTGTGGATTTGGAAACAAGAAACAGTTGGTATACTTGGAACAATAAGTGGGGTGGTGAGCATTTGGTGGCCTCTCGCTTGGATAGATTCTTGGTGTCACCTGCCACAATTTGCAGAAACAATTTAATGTTATTTGAGGAACATTGTGTTATATTTTATGTTAAGTTTGTAATTAATGACCCAGTGGGGTCAATAATAATTAATGTAATTTAGAATATTTTATTTATAAATAAATAAATGATGAGACAATAGCTTAGGGAAGTTGTTAAAAGAGTGTTTACTGGTTAATTGGCGGAGGAGACTGGGTGGAGAGTAAACTGACAAGTGGCAGCATCCTCAAACCACTTCCAATTGTTGCAGGTGGCAACTTCCCTATATTTGTGGTCATGATTCCCCAATAAAGTGGAATCATAGGAGGTGGCTCATTAAATGAAAACTGACCCAGAAGACCTAGGCATCTCTATAAAATTTCCCATTGAAGACAACCGAGGCTGCTCATTTCTAGAGGTGATCATTCAGGGTGAATGAATTTACTCAAGAGAAATTCAAAGGAGGGTATTACTGAAGTGAGTTTGAGGGGTTAACTGTTGAGACTGAACTTATTGCAGCTTTTAGGCTAAAGTTCATACTACTGTGAGCAGATTTTAATTACTGAGGTAATTGGACCAGTCAGGTGACAAAGGTCTTAAATTTATATTCTCCACCCAGTTCTCTGCCAAGAAGACCAGAAACAAGCCCAGGGGTCCTGAGGAAGCGTTGTTTGAGTGCTCTCCTTGAGTTTGGTTGGGAGGAACAACCTCCTTAAGCTGTTGTTGTCTTATCATTGACATGTTCTATTTGTATTTATGTTATTATATTTGTTTAATGTCTTCAGTAAAATGTTTATTAGTTTCTAACTATAGGCATGTTAGTATTTTAGGGTTTATGAAGAAAGGCGTAACTATGTAATGTTAGACTTGCTAAATTACATATTTTGTTAAAAATAGAAATGAATATGCAAAATGAGAAACAGATAGAATTAGAATTTCCATACTGTATTTTTCCACGCCTGACTCAGGCAGTACTCTAGTACAGCTGGGTGTTTAGGTGAATAAGATGATTCTTTTACTTGAATGAAAACTGTAACTAGATTTTACTTTAGCTTGCTTATGATTTCTACTATAAAGAAGTAGTAAATATTGTTTGCATTTATTTACTTCAGTTATAAACTAAAAGATAGGTATGTAAAAGAATAGTAATAATATTATTTATAGAAATAATTCTAGTATTATTATTCTTTATAAAATATAGAGATTACAGTTTAATAATCAAACATAAGTATAGTAAATAGGCTAACATCTAAGAACCATGTAAAAAGAATTTGTAAAACATTTTTATAACATTGAATTCCAGACACTATGTGTCTCTGTCTAAGACATAAGGATTCTACTATAATCTATTTAAAACCACAAAAAGTTACTGAAAGATAAATATATTCTATTTACAAGTTTGCAGCATTAAACCCTAATCTTTCTTAGCTGAAAATTATAAACAAACTGTAAAAATCATTAAAGAAACCATTAAATAAACAAAGCTAAAAATTACTGAGTATAATAATACTATTATCGAGCTGTATGGTTTACTTATTAATTAACCCTTTAAAAGCCAAAACCAGAGTAAAATATTACTCTTAAACATAGTAATATTTACCATAAACTGTGCATTGGAAATCATCATAAATACAGGGTAATAATGAAAAATATTACAGATACAAATTATTGAAAACATAAATTAAAATAATCAAATATTACTTAAACCATTTGCAAATACATAATCCATTAATAAGGAATGGCTTACAGCCTTTAGAGTCAAAGGGTCAAGGCTCAGGCCTGTTAATAAAACCAAAATGCGCAATATATATATATATATATATATATATATATATATATATATATTAAACGGTATCAAAATATTTTATTGACAGGAGAAAAATCTTGTTCACATTCACAATCCCGACTGTTTCACAGTCTTCCTTCACCAACCAAAATATACTATAAAAACTGAAATAAACTAGACAGAGGTCGACAAGCCTCTTTGAGTTTAGAGCTGGGCTCTTTTGTTTTAAGAATGAAAGCATTTACCTTGTTCAGGCCGTAAGGTTGAAAACATAGATTAAAACCCATTTACATCATGGCTTCCAGAGCCTTTTTCACCCTGCACGAAATACCCTTTAAGGGTTTCTAAAAACATTGACAAGTAATAAACAAGCCTTGAAACATAACTAACAGAGAACCAAGGTCGTGCTTTACAACCACAGGAACCAACTTCCAACAACCACAACTGCATGCAGGAAGAACCCTCATTGGAATCGGGGCTTACCAGTTGGATGCTCGTGTAAAGACTGAAGATTGAGCTCATTTTCACCTACAACATTGGAGATGGAAGCAATAACCTGCAAGTTTAAACCAAATCATTTTTTTAATACTTGTTTGCATAAAATTGTAAAACCCTTGTAAGAAAAACAATTGAACAACCGAGTTAGGGTAAGTGTCTACCTGTTAACAACTTGTAGTCGAAACTGAGAAGAGATGGCCACACCAGGTCACATTTGGCACCAGGCCGAAAGGAAGAAGCTGTGAAGTCACCTCTGCAAAGAAAACACCTGGATTCGACTCAACCAAACGAAACCAACAACTATTGAGTGCTCAGTTGCAGGCTCAGGCAAGTACAGCCTTCGAGTTTCAAAGAAAAGCCATTACACTCCCTCGCTGCAATTTCTTCTCAACACACAGAAGAACCCAAAACATAAATGACTTCACCTAGTAGTCACAATATAGTATTTGCAGGTGAAATGCCAAATGTTAAAGTTGGTTACAGGCCTCTCATGGCCGTGAGCTCTCAGCTCGGCCAAACAAAGGAGAAGCTCTCGCGGGTTGCATTGCAACTGAGTAGGGTTTGCTTGGTTTTATGTCAACCAACAAGTGGATGTAACCTATCCATGTGCCCAACCAAATAATTATCCAAGTGTGGGTCGAAACCTTAAGTCAGCGTTGCACAACACAATTTACAAACTATCAATTCAAAAACCTTATAACCTATGATTGCTAATGATATACTGTATACCAATGATATATATATATATATTATGCCTTGGAATTTAGCAAAGTATAGGTTTAAATTATATAATATAAGCTTGCCATATTTCGATTCATCATAGTAGTTTGTTTAGTAGGTAATTCTACCTTAGGTTATAACTCAAAATACAATTGTTATAACTCAATATACTATTGTTATAATTTAAATACTATAGCTATAACTTGAATACTATTTGTTATCATAGAAAATCTTCATGCTTTCAAAAAAGCCAAATATATGGTGTAATTTTAGAAATAGTATGGAGTTAAGAGATGGTTATAATATAGATTATAACTATATTTAAAAGGAAAAGCCATAAACTTCCACAAACATAACCTTTATACTATTTTGATGAAGGAAGTGACCAAGAAACTGAAGACTAACTATAATGGAGAATTTTCTCTTAAAGATTCTAATAACTCATTGTTAAATTTATAATTGAAAAACATAGGAACTTGTTCATGCTTTAAGAGAAGGACCTCTTTTGAGTATTGAAGTGAGTTTAGATGTGAGATCATTAAACAGTTTGAAGTGAACTTAAGCCTCAAAACCATGAGCTCTATTTTTCTCCTTTTGGAAATTTATAAATAACCTTTGCTGTAAACATAAGATGATAAACAGTGTCTTATGTTTTTTAAACGATTGAAGGAACTTTGGTTAGTACTTGTTCCAACCAATTTAAACCCTTGTTTAGGTTTGATAAAAAAGTCATTATGGTGTTAGCTATAAATACAACTATGAATTTATAACAACGGAAAAAGAATTGACTTTACCTTCCTGTAGACAAGTAGCTTATTTAACCTTCTCTTAAACTAGCATTTTAACATGCTAGGAAAGTAATTTTCTCGACCTAATTTAAAATAACACCTACTGGATCTACTCTTACCTGCTCAACCTGTAAGGAACCAACAGTCCAATTGAGTTAATAGAACGCTAAGTAAGCCCCGATATCAAACAAGAATTCTTGCCTGCTTGACAAAAGTAAATCATCAGTATATCTAGTAGCAGCTTAATTCAAGTCCTTTTCTAACTCCGATAAAATTAAAGCTCAAGCCGCCAACATTTAATGGAGAAACTAAAAAGGGGGAAGAAGCAGAATCCTGGCTATTCGGGATGAAGAAGTACTCCAAATTTATAACTATTCTAATCAATTGAAGGCCAGGATGGCTAATTATAATCTTACGAGAAAAGCTGATATATGGTGGCAGGACTTAAAAAGAGTGAAAGGTATAAGAGAGAAAAACATAAATTGGAGCACTTTCAAGAAATATTTCAAAAAGAAAGTTTTATCTGAACAGTAATATGAGGAAAGGGCTAAGGAATTCTACGAGTTAAAACTGGGTAAATGAATATGAAAGAACTAAATAGTAAATTTCTAAGTTTGCTCAGGTATGTGCCATACATTGTGGATGAGAAACCTAAGGTACAACAGTTTCTCAGCTGTTTACCTTATCATATAAATGACAAGATTGAGTATGACAATCTGAAAACTCTAGAAGAATTCATGAGGAGAGCAAATTTCTGTTATGAACAGAATCGTAAAAAGGAGAGTATGGCCAACTGGAAGGCCAAAAGGAATAATAACTTTGAACAAAAGAAGAAGAGTTTGTACATAATCAAAATTCTAAAAATAATAACACCAGAAAATTTTCAAATAAGAATTTCCAAGGGAATAAAAGTCATTCACAGACTAATCAGAATAATCAAAAGAACAAAGAATCTGCTAACAACCACAGTAACTACCCAAAGAAATTTGAATGAAAAGAACCCATAAAGTGTTGGGAATGCAATGGTCCGCATTATGCATCAGTCTGCCCCAATCGGAAGAAGACTGTTAGCAACATCCGCACAATACATGAGGGATGACTGTTGGTGATCTATCCAGGACAATGCGGAGGATCAATGCAGCATTAGAGAATCGACAAGCAGACTATCAAACTTCCATGGTGGAAGTGGAAGGTAAGATAACTCAAATACCTATATCTATTTTAATTGATCCAGGAGCTAGTTTAAGCTATATTTCTGCCAATTTGATAGAAAAGTGTAAACTTTCAGTTGAAAAGTTTGCAAGTTCTTGGTTAGTTCAGTTAGCTACTGGTACAAAGAAAAAGGTAATTAGCTTTGTAAATAATTGTGTAGTAACTATGGATCAGTTTGAAACTTTTGTTAAGCTCAATGTACTACATTTAGGTTCATATGATATATTAATTGGTATGGATTGGTTAGAGCAGCATACGGTGGTCTTGAATTACTTCGATAAAACCTTTACTTGCATAATGATGGAAAGTTAATAAGTGTAAAGAGAATCCCGAGGAAAACAACCATAAGGCAGATCTTTTCTCTGCAGCTTAAGAGAGCTATTAGGAAAGGCTGTAAGGCTTATGCAGTAACCGTAATTGATGAATAAAACATGAACAACATAGATAAATTAAAATTGGAGGATATACCGGTTCTAAAGGAATATTCAGATGTATTTCCGGAAAAAATTCTGGGACTGCCTCCGAAACGGGAATTAGATTTTACTATTGAGTTGGTACATGGTGCAGTGCCCAACTCAAAAGCCCCTTATGAGATGAATATACTCGAACTAAATGAACTTAAGTCATAGTTAAAACAACTTATTGATAAGAATTATATTAGACCCAGTGTGTCTCCCTAGGGGGCACCTGTTATCTTTGTTAAGAAGAAGGATGGAACTCTACGACTATGCATATATTATCGTCAATTAAATAAAATGACTATCAAGAACAGGTACCCGTTACCTCGCATAGATGATCTGTTTGATCAACTACGTGGAGCCACGGTGTTTTCAAAGATTGACTTATGGTCTGGATATCACCACGCCAAAATTAAGGATGAAGACATCTTTAAATTAGCCTTTAGAACTTGATATGGACATTACGAGTTTGTCGTTATGCCTTTCGGGCTTACTAACGCTTCAGCTGTTTTTATGTGTCTAATGAATAATGTAATGCACAAATATATGGATAAATTTTTGGTTGTATTTATTGATGACATATTAATTTATTTGAAATCTGAAGAAGAACATAAAGAACACTTAAAAATTGTCTTGCAAGAGTTACGAGAGCATCAACTTTTTGTGAAATTTAGTAAATGTGACTTCTTTAAAGATAAAATCTAGTACTTAGGTCGCGTGGAGACTAAAGAAGGAATTTCGGTGGATCCCGAAAAGATTAAGGCAATCAAAGATTGGCCAGTCCCAAAAGATGTAACTGATGTCCAATCATTCATGGGGATTACCGGTTATTACCAGAGGTTCATCGAAGGGTTTTCAAGAATTGCAAATCCGATAACCTCTTTGTAGAAAAAGGGGAAGAAATTTGATTGGAATCAGAAGTGCGAAGACAGTTTTAAAAAGTTAAAAACCTTGTTAACCTCTGCACCAATTTTAAGAATCGCTGATCCTAATAAAGATTTTATAGTATGTATTGACGCATGCAATGACGGTTTAGGAGGAGTATTGACTCAGGAAGGACATGTCATTGCTTATGAGTCTAGGAAACTGAAGATTCATGAAAACAATTATGCGACCTATGACTTAAAATTAGCTGCTGTCATACATGCTTTAAAGATGTGGCGTCATCATTTAATTGGAAGGAAGTTTATTTTAATGATCGATAATAAAGGATTGAAATACTTGTTAGATCAAACTAACTTGAATGCTAGGAAAGCTAGATGGCTAGCTTTTCTAAGTGAATACGATTTTGAAATTCAACACATCAAAGGAAAGGAGAATAAAGTTACTGATGCATAGTAGAAATGCAAAGCAGAATTTTACAGTAGCTATCAACACTTACACAACAGATTTGGAAGAACAACTTGAAGCGGGAATAGAACAAGACGAAAATTACCAAAAATTACAAGCAAACGTAAAAGAGAATTTAATAGAAAGTCTAAGTACAAGGTACAACTTGAATGAAAAAGGACTATTACTGTATAAAGACAGATTATACGTACCTAATGTACCTAAGATTAAGCTATTAATTTTAATCGAAATTCATAAAACTCCTTATTTAGGGCATATAGGTTATCAAAAAACTATAACCATGCTAAGAAAATATTATTTCTGGCCAAACATGAAAACTGAACTGGCAGAATATATTGCTAGATGCTTTGAATGTCAGCAAGTAAAAACTGAACATCAACATCCAGCTGGGCTACTTCAGCCATTTCCTATCCCTAGCTGGAAATGGGAGATAATTAGCCTTGATTTTGTTATTGGATTACCTAAAAATCAGAACTTAAATGACTCAATAATGGTAGTGGTTGACAAATTGAGTAAAGCAAGCCATTTTGTACCTGTAAAAACTATTTATAAAGCTGCAAATATTGTTGATATTTTCTTAAAACAATTTTTTCAGTTGCATGGAATACCAAAGGTAATAATTTCAGACCGAGACCCTAAATTTACAGGTAATTTTTGGATATCTTTGTTTAAAGAATTAAATACTACGTTAAATTTTAATACTTCTTTCCATCCTCAAACTGATGGATAGACTGAAAGAGTAAATCAGGTAGTGGAAGATCTACTTAGAATGTACGTAAATGAGCATCCAGGTAAATGGGAAGATTATTTACATTGGTAGAATTTGCTTACAATAATCATTATCAAGCTTCAGCTAGGTATAGTCCTTTCGAAATTCTGTATGGAAGGAAATGCAATACTCCCATCTCTTGGAGTAATCCAACGGACAGGTTAGTATTAGGACCTGAATTATTGAAAGAAATGGAATTAATTGTAAAGCAAGTACAAAGTAATCTGAAAATTGTTCAAGATTGACAGAAAAGTCAAGCAGACCTTAAACGAACTCCAAAGGAGTTCCAGGTAGCGAACATGTTTTCATTAAGGTGAGACCCAAAAAGAGTTCTCTGAGGTTGGGTAGCTGTGCCAAACTAGCACCTCGATATTGTGGTCCTTTTGAAATACTGTCAAGGATCAGATAGGTAGCCTATCAGTTAGCTTTACCACCGAATTTAAGAGTTCACAATGTTTTTCACATTTATGTATTAAAAAAATATTTACATGATGCTACTCATGTTATTAATTGGAATGATGTGCAGGTGGAATCCGAAGGATATTTTCTGGTGGAATCGGATTGTATCCTTGAGCGGAGGGAGATATCACTTCGAAACCGCACCATTGGTCAAGTGAAGGTGCAATGGATGCACCTTAGTAGAGAGGAAGCCACCTGGGAATTGGAAAGTCATATGCGGGATGCATATCCAATTCTATTTTAGGGGAACTCTGAGGACGAGGAATAAATAAAAACGAGGATGATGTTATAATTTAAGGGGGCATGTATGTCACCTGCCCCAATTTGCAAAAACAATTTAATGTTATTTGATGAACATTGTGTTATATTTTATGCTAAGTTTGTAATTGATGACCTAGTGGGGTTAAGAATAATTAATGTAATTCAAAATATTTTATTTATAAATAAATAAATGATGAGACAACAGCTTAGGGAAGCTGTTAAAAGAGCGTTTACTGGTTAATTGGTGGAAGAGACTGGGTGGAGAGTAAACTAACAAGTGGCAACATCCTGAAACCACTTCCAACTGTTGCAGGTGGCAACTTCCCTATATTTGTGGTCACGATTCCCCAAGAAAGTGGAATCAGAGCAGGTGGCTCATTAAATGAAAATTGACCAAGAAGACCTAGGCATCTTTGTAAAATTTTCCATTGAAGACAGCTGAGGCTGCTCATTTCTAGAGGTGATCATTCAGGGTGAATGAATTTACTCAAGAGAAATTCAATGGAGGGGATTACTGAAGTGCGTTTGAGGGGTTAACTGTCGAGACTGAACTTATTGTAGATTTTAGGCTGAAGTTCATACTGCTGTGAACAGATTTTAATTACTGAGGTAATTGGACCAGTCAGGTGACAGAGGTCTTAAAGTTATATTCTCCACCCAATTCTCTGCTAAGAAGGCCAGGAACAAGCTCGGGGGTCATGAGGAAGCGTTGTCTAAGCGCTCTCTAGGATTTTGGTTGGGAGGAACAACCTCCTTAAGTTGTTGCTGTCTTATCATTGACATGTTCTATTTGTCTTTATGTTATTATATTTGTTTACTGTCTTCAGTAAAATGTTTAGTAGTTTCTAACTACATGCATGTTAGTATTTTAGGGTTTATGAAGAAAGGCATAATTATGTAATGTTAGACTTGGTAAATTACAGATTTTGTTAAAAATAGAAATGAATATGCAAAATGAGAAACATATAGAATTAAAATTTCCATACTGTATTTTTCCACGCCTGACTTAGGCAGTACTCTAGTACAGCTGGGTGTTTATGTGAATAAGATGATTCTTTTACTTGAATGAAAACTGTAACTAGATTTTACTTTAGCTTGCTTATGATTTCTACTGTAAAGAGGTAGTAAATATTGTCTGCATTTATTTACTTCAGTTATAAACTAAAAGATAGGTATGTAAAAGAATAGTAATAATATTATTTATAGAAATAATTCTAGTATTAGTATTCTTTATAAAATATAGAGATTACAGTTTAATAATCAAACATAAGTATAGTAAATAGGCCAACATCTAAGAACCAGGTAAAAAGAATTTGTAAAACATTTTTATAACATTGAATTCCAGACACTATGTGTCTCTGTCTAAGACAGAAGGATTCTACTATAATCTATTTAAAACCACAGAAGTTACTGAAAGATAAATATATTCTATTTACAAGTTTGCAGCATTAAACCCTAATCTTTCTTAGCTGAAAATTACAAACAAACTGTAAAAATCATTAAAGAAATCATTAAATAAACAGAGCTAAAAATTACTAAGTATAATAATACTATTATCGAGCTGTAGGGTTTACTTATTAATTAACCCTTTAAAAGCCAAAACTAGAGTAAAATATTACTCTTAAACACAGTAATTTTTCCCATAAACTATGCATTGGAAATCATCATAAATACAGGGTAATAATGAAAAATATTACATATACAAATTATTGAAAACATAAATTAAAATAATCAAATATTACTTAAACCATTTGCAAATACATAATCCATTAATAAGGAATGGCTTACATCCTTTAGAGTCAAAGGGTCGAGGCTCATGCCTGTTAATACAACCAAAATGGGCAAAATCTATATATATATTAAACAGTATCAAAATATTTTACTGACATGAGAAAAATCCTATTCACATTTACAATCCCGACTGTTTCATAGTCTTCCTTCACCAACCAAAATCTACTGTAAAAACTAAAATAAACTAGATAGAGGTCGACAAGCCTCTTTGATCTCAGAGCTAGTCTCTTTTGTTTTAAAAACGAAAGCATTTACCTTGTTCATGCCGTAAGGCTGAAAACATAAATTAAAACCCATTTACATCACGGCTTCCAGAGCCTTTTTCACCTTGGACGAAATACCCTTTAAGGGTTTCTAAAAACATTGACAAGTAATAAACAAGCCTTGAAACATAACTAACAGAGAACCGAGGCCATACTTTACAACCACAGGAACCAACTTCCAACAACCACAACTGCATGCAGGAAGACCCCTCGTTGGAACCGGGGCTTAACGGTTGGATGCTTGTGTAAAGACTGAATATTGAGCTCATTTTCACTTACAACATTGGAGCTAGAAGCAAGAACCTGCAAGTTTAAACCAAATCATTTTGTTAATACTTGTTTGCATAAAATTGTAAAACCCTTGTAAGAGAAACAATTGAACAACTGAGTTAGGGTAAGTGTTTAACTGTTAAAAACTTGGAGTCGAAATTGAGAAGAGATGGCCACACCAGGTCACATTTGGCACTAGGCCGAAAGGAAGAAGCTGTGAAGTCACCTCTGCAAAGAAAACACCAGGATTCGACTCAACCGAACGAAGGCAGCAACTATTGAGTGTTCAGTTGTAGGCTAAGTCAATTACAACCTTCGAGTTTCAAAGAAAATCCATTACACTCCCTCGCTACAATTTCTTCTGAACACACAAAAGAACCCAAATCATAAACGAATTCACCTAGTAGTCACAGTATAGTATTTTCAGGCGAAATGCCAAATGTTAAAGGTGGTTACAGGCCTCTCATGGCCGCGAGCTCTCAGCTTGGCCAAACAAAGGAGAAGCTTTGATTGCATTGCAATTGAGTAGGGTTTGCTTGGTTTTAAGTCAACCAACGAGTGGATGTAACCTATCCACGTGCCGAACCAAATAATTATCCAAGTGTGGGTCGAAACCTTAAGTCAACGCTGCACAACACAATTTACAAACTATCAATTCAAAAACCATATAACCTATGATTGCTAATGATATACCGTATGCCAATGATATATATATATATATATATATATATATATATATATATATATTATGACTTGGAATTTAGCAAAGTATAGGTTTAAGCTATAAGATAGGCTTGCCATCTTTCGATTCATCATAGTAGTTTGTTTGGTAGGTAATTCTACCTTAGGTTATAACTCAAAATACAATTGTTATAACTCAAAATACTATTGTTATAACTTAAATACTATAGTTATAACTTGAATACTATTTGTTATCATAGAAAATATTCCTTCTTTCAAACAAGTCAAATATATGGTGTAATTTTAGAAATAGTATGGAGTTAAGAGATGGTTATAATATAGCTTATAACTATATTTAAAAGGAAAAGCCATAAACTTCCACAAACATAACTTTATACTATTTTGATGAAGGAAGTGATCAAGAAACTAAAGACTATCGATAATGGAGAATTTTCTCTTAAAGATTCTAATAACTCATTATTAAATTTATAATTGAAAAACATAGGAACTTGTTCATGCTTTAAGAGAAGGACCTCTTTTGAGTATTTAAGTGAACTTAAGCCCCAGAAACCATGAGCTCTATTTTTCTCCTTTTGGAAATTTATAACTAACCTTTGCTGTAAACATAAGATGATAAACAATGTCTTAAGTTTTTTAAACGATTGAAGGAACTTTGGTTAGTACTTGTTCCATCCAATTTAAACCCTTGTTTAGGTTTGATAAAAAGTCATTATGGTGTTAGCTATAAATACAACTATGAATTTATAACAACGGAAAAATAATTGACTTTACCTTCCTGTAGACAAGCAACTTATTTAACCTTCTCTTAAACTAGCATCTTAACATGCTAGGAAAGTAATTTTCTTGAAGTAATTTAAAATAACACCTACTGGATCTTACGCTTACCTGCTAAACCTGTAAGGAACCAGTAGTCCAATTGAGTTAGCAGAATGCTAAGTAAGCCCCTATCTCAAACAAGAATTCTTACCTGCTTGACAAAAGTAAATCATCAGTATATCTAGCAGCAGCTTAATGCAAGTCCTTTTCTAACTCTGATAAAATTAAAGTTGTTAAATCATTAATAGTACTAACATAGGTGTTTAAGTTCAAATCCATTAGTTTACAGATTCTTTTAATGAAACAATCCCATGATCTTTAATAAACTGTTTCATTTTCTGCTAACCGTTAGCAGTTACTTAGCTGCGACTTTAGACATTTTATGTCACTTTAAAATTTTTACGAAATTTTGGGTTATTACACTTGGTCTCGGAGAATATTGTCCATGGTACGGGTGAGATTATGGCAGACGTCCTTCCAGCTGCAGGATTTGACAACTGGCCAATCAACCTTAACTGGGATTGGTCATGCTCTACTATGAGGAAACCGTTCAGATTTGAACAGGTCTGGCTGGAACACAAGGATTTTAAAGATCTTTTCAATTCGTGGTGGCAAGAGATGGTCCCTCCCACGGGAACAGTTATGTATTATTTCCAGCAGAAACTCAAAACACTCAAGGCCAAATTCTGCACATGGAACAAAGAAGAGTTCGATAATATCTTTGAAGATAAAAAAGGCTGATAAATGAGCTCAAGCTCCTCATCCAGAAGGGCATGGATGAAGGGTGGGATGAGGACATGAAGGAAAAAGAAAAATCTCTATGGGGCCAACTGGAGGTAAGAGAAAGGCAGGAAGGCATATACCGAAAGCAAAAATCCAAGGTTAAAAAGCTGCAGGATGGTGAAAGGAACACCATGTTCTTCCACAACTTGGTGATTTAGAACAGGAGCAACTCTAGAATCCAAAAACTCTGAAAGATGGATGGCAGCCGGATTGAAACAAGAAGGGAGATTGAAGACGAGCTTACCCACAACTTCTTGGAGATCCTACAAGAGGAGGATCATGATAGAGGAAGGGACATAGAAAACATCACTCGCCTAATTCCCTCCTCGGTCACTAGGGAAAACAATGATATGCTCACCAAACCGGTTACCATGCAGGAAGTTGAAGAAGCGGTCAACTGAATGGCCCTTGAAAAAGCTCATGGCCCAGATGGTTTCACCTCCAGTTTTTTCCATCATTTCCGGGACCTTGTTAAGGAGGAGGTTGTGGAGATTGTTGAAGAATCCATAAGCAAAAGAGGGGTTCTCAAAGCCTTCAACGCGATCTTCCTAACCCTAATCCCCAAGGAAGTGGGAGCTGAGAGCCCAGACAAGTTTAGGCCTATAGCCCTCTGCAATGTGATCTATAAGATAATTTCCAAGGTGATTGCCAACCTATTGAAACCCCTCCTCCCAAATCTCATCTGCCTAGAACAATATGGTTTTGTGGAAGGGCGTCAGATCCCGGATGGGGTCATCCTCGTGCACGAAGTCATCCACTCTCTTCAAAGCTCTCAGCAACCAGGCATGATGATCAAGCTCGATATAGCAAAGGCTTTCGACAAACTAAGTTGGCAATTTATCAGCAAAATGCTGGAAGCTTACAGTTTCTGCTAGGGCTGGGTGGAATGGGTTATGGTATTAATCTCTACCCCTTTCTTTAGCATCCTTCTGAATGGAACCACAACCTGCATCTTCCAACCATCGAGGGGTATCAGACAAGGTGACCCTTTTTCCCCTTTTCTCTTCATTCTTATGGCGGAAGGATTGAGTCGTCTCCTTCAGATTCAGGTGGGGAACGGGGAGTTGAGAGATCTCGGAATCCATGATGACATGGACCCACAGACCCACCAACAACTTGTGGATGACACCATGCTTATGGGGCACCCTTCAATCCAGGAAGCGAGAAGCTTCACCAAAATCCTATCTCTCTTTACTAAGGCCTGGGGCCTCGCTGTTAACCCAAACAAATCCCAAGTCTTCTTCCTGAATACTGCCCAGCTTCCTAGCGGTACATCATTCACATCCTGGGCTTCATGAAAGGAACCTTCCCCTCTAAGTACTTGGGAGTCCCCCTAGGTCTGGGAAAGCTGAAAAGAACATCCTAGCTAGAACTCTTAGACCGAATGAAACAGAAGCTCTCAAGATATATATTAAGGCCCCTTAACCTTCCTAGCAGGCTTGTCCTGATCAAATTGGTGTTACAGGCTATGCCCATCTACCTGTTCTCAGTTCTCTCAGCCCCTAAGTCTATCCTCCGCGAAATCTGAAGCCTGAAAGGAACTTTCTGTGGGGAGGCCGAGAGGAGAAGGTCAAATTTGCTCTGGTAAGTTGGGAGGTTCTATGCCGTCCCAAGTTGATGGGGGGTTCAGGGCTCAGAGACCCTGAGATAATGGTTGAGGTCCAAGGTGCGAAAGTCTGGTGGTGCTGGGAAACCCACACATCTGAACCTTGGGCCAAACTCTGGTGCTTAAAATATGCCCATGACAGATCTCCCTCTCAGTTGATTCGTTTCAATGGGGATCAGATGGGCTGCCCCATATGGACGAAGGAAAAAGGAGGAAGGCACCTGGTGCAAAGCCATAGTTTCTGGGAAATTCGGGATGGAAGGAATGCCATATTCTAGGAAGATTCTTGGAACCAGCTCCCACGTCGTGGAGATATCCCGAGATGGTCCCCTATTCGGGAAAATTCCCTCGCGGATGGCAAGATCCAAGTGAGTCACTACTGGAGAGACAAAAACCTTCATGGGCGGAGGTGTTGGGACTTCCTGGAAAACCCAGACCAAATGAATATGGCAGATTGGGATGCTTTCTAGGAGGAAATTCTCAATCGTTTCATCAGGGTCAAGGAGGGCCCATACATTTTGAGGTGGGGGTATATAGACAAGGGAACTTTCAGCATCAAGGAGGCGTACAACATCCAGATAGGAAATCTGATTGAGGAGGAAGGGACTTGGAAGAAGATCTGGACCCTGAATCAATGGCCTAAGGTTGGCCTCTTCGCTTGGCTGGTGGTCAAGGGATGAATCCTCACTTGTGAGAATATTTGAAAGCGAGGAGTCCAGGGGCCATCTCAATGCTACATGTGCTTTCAAGCAAAGGAAACCATGAGCCACCTTCTAGACAACTGCCCCTTCGTCGCAACCATTTGGGATAAGGGGGCCATGAGATTTCGAAGAAGCGACAGGAAAAAAGCTCAGTCAGCTAGAACCTTGGCAGAATGGAACCCTAAATATTTCAAAAACAGAATCATCAGGACTATCTGGAATGCCTTTCCAGGCATGACCATGTGGTGCCTATGGAAGGAAAGGAATGGGAGAATATTTAGAGACAAGAGAAACATCATCGAGAAGGTCTGGAAGAGCGTGAAGGACAACCTCCTTTCTACCATTAGGAGCATGCATTGGCACGACTAGGAAAAGCTAATTCCAGCTGAACAAATCCACATTGCAGACCACTGGGGGCTTGAAAAAACTCCGATGGCAGGGCTCTGTTGGCGGGACAAGATTATTAAACCATCAAGCCAAAATCTCTGGTCAGCTCCGCCCCCTCAGGTGTTCAAGATCAACTTTGATGGGGCCTCCAGGGGGAACCCTGGGGATGCTGGCTACAGAGGACTGTGTAGGGATCACCAGGGGCAGATCATCTTCATCTTTCTAGGAGAAATCGGCCAGGACACCAACAATTCTGTTGAACTTGAGGGTCTGATTCAAGGTTTGGATTGCCTGGTCCGTGGTGGATGCTTGCCCACAATCATTGAGGGGGACTCTAACATCATGATCTAGGTGGCAAAACGCTTGGCAAGTGGCCAAGTCAGTGTAAAAGTGTCCACCAGTTGGCGGCTTGCTAGTCTCCTTGACTCCCTTTGTGAATTGATCCTTGCCCACACAACTGTCTCTTTCAGCCATGTCAGAAGGGATGCCAATAAGGCAGCTGACCTCCTTGCCAATGCGGGTGTGGATGGTGACCTGGCTCATTGATGGAGCCCTCTTGAATATTTCAAGGTCGAAGATTGGGCCCAGCGTTGCAGACAAGTGGCCGCCCAAGACTATGAGGGTGGGACACAGGTGGCTTGTCTAGATGATGCGGTGGCGGGAGGTGACAGACGACGCGAGCACGCCCTGACCGAACCTCATTAAAATGCCTAGAAAAATCTTTCTGTTAAACGAGCGGATCAAAAGGTGGCTGTCCTTCGCCATCATGGTAATCTATGTTGTAGGACATGAAGGGACGGACGGAGAATGGCGTGACGACCGAATAGACTGGACAATTACTTCTGGCAGGGGATCCGCTATGGGAAAGAGTACGCGAGATCCCGTTAATATCATCGCCATGACACACTCAAGGGATGAACCTGGTTGGGAAATTATGCTTCCTCTCCCTTCTTATTCTGGTTTTCCCTTGCCACCCTACATTCATCGACCCTGCGCTCTCCTAGATTTTATGTTTTTCTGGTTTTCCCGTGGGCCCTTTTCCTCTCTTGCCTGCGAGTCTCTGTGTCGTCCCTGGCCCTTGTGCTCATCCTGCTCCCCCTCCCATTGGAGTATGGCCCCAAAAAGTTCGATGGACAAGGTTATGTCCCTTGGCGAAGCCTCGACTGGTTAGAATCTCGTGGGGCATGGTAATGTGACGAAGCCCCGCAGGGCCACGCGGGCCCAACCCCAGGCCCAAGAAGCGACTGAATCCTTAAAAGAGCACATCCCTTTGAACATACGTCTGGAAGTTGAGGAAAGGGTTTGGGAACTTTGGAATGAAGTCAAAAGTATGCCCAAGGAGGAAATTCACCAAGAGGTGGCAGACTGGGTTCTTGACCCAGGATCCACAGTTGGTCGAGCTGCAACATATGACCGCCTCTTGATGCAGTACTGGGTTAACCTAAAAATGGCCGGACACTCATACATTGAGCATGATTCCAAACAAGAAGGGGATGAAGAGCCTGTTAAAGCTTGGAAATCCCATGACAACGAGTGCCATTTGATTCATCAGAAGGTGCACGTCATTGCAACCAAGATTGGGGTCTCATTCTATGCTGTGGGAAGGGTACTGAGGAGTTTGCGTAGCCACGAGCTCGTTGTGGCAGGTGCGACAAAGCCCATACGAGCAACAGTCCAAACATCCATCCTGATGCGGCCACCCCGAGCGTTGCTGCTACTCCTGTTCAAGATACGGTGTCCAACCTGCCTTCGGCTTTCAAGAAGCTGGTTTTATTTCCTGTGGTTTATGTTTATCTCAGCTTATATCTCGGCTAGTAATGGTGGTCTATCGGGTTTAGAAAATTTTGGTGGTATCAGGCCCTGTATCTGGAATAGGTTAGTTTTTGTTTATGATTGTAAAGGCCCTTGTGCCTCTCTGAGATTTAACTATGCTTTTACTTTAAGGGGAAGGAGAATCTGTGTATCCCATCGGGATGGGAGAATAGGTCTGACGCCATGCTGTGTCAAGAACACGCCGGATTTTTGAAGGATAAGGTTGATATCTGTATTATAATGACCCTCTGTCGAAGTAATATAAAGTCTTTATTTACAAAAAAAAAAAACTTTCATAACTTTAGATATATTATATATTAGTTTTTTTACATCATAACCTTCTGACCCAACGTAATAAAAACCAAATTTATATATGATACCAAATACAACATACAAAAATCTTCATAGTAGTAATGCTTCTCTAGGTTGAAAGTTTTGTTGTTGAACACTAAGGAACCAAAATTGAAGCAAACATAGCTAAGAAAATGAAAGTGGGCTCTCTATATTATAGAACTTTGTTATTCTGGTGAGTGGAGGAGGGTGGTAGAAGATTAAGGTAACATGCAATGGTACGAGGAGTGCCATGGTTGTCAATTCACGTTGTGTAGTGAAAGTGAACATTAAACATTTAATGTTTGGAATTGATTCTAACAATAGTGGTAGCATTGGTCCCAAATGCATATAGGCACATAAAATTACTTCAATTCATGAACAAATTATAAGTTTGAAACCAAAAGTTGCCCTCTTTCCTTGATATGAGGCCAACTAAGAGCTCAAAGTTTATGATTTGATAACATGATGGTGTAATTGGTCCATATAAAGTGTAGTTTTTAAGAAACTTTTCAAACTTAGGAAAAATTGTTTTGAAATTCAAACCGTTTTATTAAAAAACGACAAGCCCTTTCATTGACTCCCTACTAGTCTGAAGATAGGGACTAATAATCAAAGGTAGTAGAGAGTAATTACAATATATGGTATAATTAAAATCCATTTACAAGTAAAAGTTATATATGGAACAAAATACTACATACAATAAACAAAGGTAGTATAGAGTATTTTTCTTATATGGTATTATAGATTATTTATAATATTTTTAAAATATTAAGAAAGAAGAGGAATACTTTTTTTTATTAATTTTTTTCTTTTGAAGATGGTAAAACCTACTATAACTTAGAAGTTAAAATAGCAACGAGGATAGGTGTTTAAGGTGGCAATTGGTCAATTGGCAGAGAACAAGGCACAAGATATAGATGGAAACAAATAAAGGAGCAAATTGGGACCAGAGCAGGGATTCAAGGCCTTCATCTCGTAATTCGTGGAGACGTAGGAATGACGAGGTGCATGAGTGAGTTGGATATTTCTCGAGCCATCTCAAGAGTTGGTAATGGGACCTGGAAAGGTGGATAGAAGATGAGCTACATACTATTAGGGTGCAACAACGCAACTTAAGAAACCAATTGGAATGACAAACTATGAAAAACATGTTAATGGTGTCAGAGGTATGCATTATAAAAGGAAATCCCAGGGAGCAGCATGAGAAATCTCAGCACTTGTAAAGAGTGGTAATGTACTTGAAGAGGGAATTGGCCTCGAAGATTACAATAATAACTCGTCAACACGCTCCTTTGTTGGATCTATCCAAGACATGCCACACAAGAAAAAGAATAAGACTCAGTAAACCAGCACCATTTGCACCAACAACAATTGGAAGAAAGTACTTGGAAATCATCTGCGCAAGCAACAAATCTCGAACCCCTTGGTGTAAAAAATTACCATGTTTTTCTTTGATATATGTTTTGCAAAGTTAAGCTTTTAGGAATCAATTTTGTAAGAATTTACACAAGCCAAATAGGCAATAGAAACATGGATAGAAGAAATGTATGTGGTAAATATAGGGACCCAACAAATTTTGAATTTTAGCAGCCAATAAGGAAAACTGCTTTCAAATTTTGTATTATCAATTGGATGTTTCAGACGCAACTCTCTTTTAATAAAATTTTCTGTCTCTTTGGTTTGGTTTAAAAAAAATAGCAATGAGAATAATTATCACTAGCTACTATCTTTCATTTTTTTGTGAGTAAGAGTAAGAACATTCTACTAAGTATTATAAATTACTGTACATATGGACACAAAATCTGGTCTGAAAAGACTTATGGAAAGCCTAAACCGCACCAATCCCAAGATAATTACAAGCACTAAAGCCCCAAAACAAATCAAGCTTCCTCATTTCCCCATTCTCATTACAAAAACAAAGGATTTCTTCATGAACTTCTCAACAAAAAAGTTCCACAGCATAGACTAGTTCCCATCCAAACAACAGATGTCGCGAACCAACAGCCAGTGTAAACCCAAAAGAGTCGCCACCATCGTAGGCATACTGAGCAAGCGAACCAGAACAAAACATCTTAGCTCATGGCTATCACACATCATATCCCTACCCTAGCTTCCAAGCCCAAAAAAAATTATCAGCATTAAACCAAACAGAAACAAATCCTTTACGAGCTCCCACCGGCAAAGGCTTATCTTCTGTAGGAGGGTTCTCGTCACAAGCTGGAAAAGTCTACTCCGGGCTAACTGGAGGTGAGGTGTCATTCACCGAACCGCTCACAAATGGATCCTTCACCAAGTCCATGACACCCTTCAAGTCTTCCATGTTTCTATGCATATCATCTCTGAGATTCCTTAGGACCTGGTGTACTAGGTCGCCAAAGCTTTCTTTTTCCTTCATAATTTTGGCCAAGATTTTCCTCGGGATCCAATAAGGGTACAAGTGGGCATCCATGCCCCATTCGTCAACCATCATCCTCTTCTCATCCTCTTCTATGTCCTTAATTGCCTCATTGATGTGCGGGGTGTCCCCTCCATGAATTATGTCCCTGGGAAAGGCTCCTCGTCCTTTCTATCATTGCACTCCCCACCCCCCTATGATTGCGCATGCATTGGAGGGGAGCCATCACCACCTTATAGCTAGATGGGGCATCGAGCTTTCTACACACCTAGAGTCACTCAGCCAGAACAATTAAGGATTGGAGCAAGCCCATCAATCTTAAGTACCAACCCCTCAAGACCCAGACATTCAAGAGGAGTGAATCCCACATGATGCAAACTCGACTCACGCTGTACCATTCTTCCATCATCTTAGCATTCTCGGGTTGTCTTCCCTTCCCCCCATCATGTATATTTATTGTCATCAATCCACACTTGTAATATCCGTATCCGAATATTCCTAAAAGTTATCTTAATTGAATAGTCCAACATAAAATAGTTCCATGTTATATGCTTGTATAAGAGTAAAAATGAATATGAATGATGATTTTACAATTACATTGGTAGGCCTTTATATAAGACTTATCGTTCCTTTTCAAATGACAAGGTACATCTCTTTCTATTTTCTAATTAATTAATTTAATTAATAATTTCTTATTTCTTATTTATTAATATTAATATATATTAATATTTATATATGTTTATATATCTCATTATGTTATATACTTTTTATATAACATTGCCTTCCCCTTAAAGGAGCTTTGTCTTCAAAGATTATTGAAGGCAAGGCTTATGTCTGATTTCTTGTTTGTAATGTCATCTCTCAGTTCTTTATTTTAGTACTTGCGACATTTGATGAAAATAGACGATAAGAGTTACAAATTCCAAAGAAAAAATGTTGCATCATCTGTGATGTGGTCCATCCGAGATCTATCTTCATCGAAAATGAGTGTTGGTCGCCTTGTTGGATAAATCTTCTTGTTTTTTGCTTAGGTTGTAGATTTTGTGTTCTTTCTCTTTTGAAATTATAACTCCTCTGTTTATGTTCGTTTTGACCATGTCGTTGGTCAAAATGATTTTTTGTAATTTGGGTGTTGATAAGGAGTTCTTGTTGTTTGTTTTTCTGCTAGATTGACTTCCTTTTGAACTGTGACGGGGACCAAATTTGTATTTGTTTCTTAATCTCAACTTGAATTTGTTTTCCTGGGATTCTGGATGCTTCCTTCTGAATTTGAATTAATTTATTCTCCAATAGATTATTATTATTCTCAACCTTCTCGAACCTTTTGTCTTGCGACCATTTGTCCTATTTTAACTTCTTGATTTGTTCCTCTAGTTCTTGACTAAGTTTTCTCAGGCAACGGTTTTCTTCTGGTTGTTTTAGTATTCTTCCTTTGAGGTATTCATTGGCAAGTTCCATCTTCCGACTATTTTTTAGTTTCTTGATTTTCGTAAGTAATGTCTTGTTATGAATTCTTAGTCGAAATAGTTCTTCGGTATTGCTTGCTAATTTGCCATTGATTTTCGCAATTTCTAGTGCTTCTTTTTAGTGTTGTCATAATTTTGCTGGAGTTCTTCCTTCTGCTGTTGAAGTCGACATATCTTTGATTTTTGAATTTTTAGCTTTCTCTGGATTTGAGCCAACTCATCATCTTTTTCTATGATGAGCTTGTTAAAACGCTTTATGTATTCTTTGAAATCGTTATCACTCCTATATGGTGATTCTTCGTTTTTTTTTAACCTTTTGATTTTGTCTTCAAGATATTGATTGTGATTTTTTAATCGAGATATTTCTTCGCTCTTAGTTGAAAACATTTTCTCGATATCTTCATTAGCTTTTTCCAGCTTTTGATTTTGATCTTTTAAGCAATGATTCTCTTTTTCTGTCAACTAATTAAGAATGCTTTGTTTACTTCACGTTTACATATCCTAAAATTATAGATTTTTATTGCTTTCCTTGTAGCATCCTAATTCACTTTCCAATCCATGTGATATGCAATTGTGAGTTACCTTGATCGTCTTTCATAATAATATGTTTACCACATATTGGACATAAGTGATTTCAATTCTTAAAAAATGTCGGATAGGGCAATTCCATTTTGTAATAAGGACACTTAGCCCAAAATTTGGATTTATATATGGAGACCATAATTTCTTCAATAAATCTGTAATTGGCTTCAATGATTTCTTCAATATCTTCCGAGATTTGATTTCCGCTCTTTTAGTGTTTTCTTTGACTTGGTCTTTTTTTTACTTGACTACTTCTTTGACTTTTTTTTTGGTTTACAAAAGAATTATTATTTCCAAAATAATAACTATTATTATTATTATTATTAGAGTTTGATAGTATACGGATTATATTATTATTATTATTAATATATTGTTATATAAAAAAATTGAATGCTTAGAATTTGGGTTTTAAGCTTTAATGGTGAAATGGCGGGATGGGCACGTGGCTATGGAGAATGACAAAGACTGGTAAGGTGTCGAGGAAGGGGGTTGGGGTTGGAGCTATAGTCATGGTGGAGCTCGGAGGTGGAAGGCACATGCAATGGTGTTAGTAGCTGGAAGATGAATAATGTGAGTGTAAAGAGGAGTGGGGTTACAAGTCGCAGCGAAGATGGGTCAAGGTGGAACAGAGAGGGCCAAGGGGATGGAGAGGGCATACAGGGAGAGGAGCAGGGTTTGCAGGTTGCAGGTGAGTAGGAGGAGAGGGAGGATGGTGAGGGCACGCAGGGAGAGGAGCGAGGTTTGCAGGTTGCGTGCGAGCAGTAGGAGAGGGAGGATGGTGAGGGCACGCAGGGAGATGAAGCATAGAGAGGGAGAGCAGGTGGAGGAGGTCGGGACTGCGCATGCAGGAGCGAGCAACAACACATGGGAAAAGTAGCGAAGTCGAGCACGGGGATGGGGTGTGAGTAGATTGGTAAGGAAGGTGTGGGTTGTAGCAGGCGATGACATGGATGGAGTGTTGTGAGGAGAGGTGAGGAAAATGAAGTGTGGGCACAGGTTGAAAGGGGGAGATGTGAAGACGAGGGAGCGTGGGTGCGCATTTAGGGGAGGGATGCAAGAGGGATATGGTAGCATGTGGGAAGCAACAATAGTTTTGAAGTGTTGGAGAGGAGGTTGCGCGGGGGTGCTGGAGTCGCGCGAGCGCGATCGGATGGGAGCTTTGTAGGGGTGGTAAACGCAAAGGTATAGTGGGTGTTGGTGTGAATGGATTTTTAAGGCGTGTGTAGTGTGTTGTGTGGAGTTGTATGTGAAGAGATGTGGAATGGGTGCAAGTCATGAGTGGAAGATGGCTAAAATCTCGTGTTAGATCAAATATACGGATTCAAGGAGACCTTGAGAGTTTGGCTATAAGGCGGAGATCAACAGAACCCGAGGAAGGGTTGGCTCCGATACCAATGCAATATCTGTATTTGGATATTCTCGAAAGTTATCTCAATTGAATAGTCCAATAGAGAATATTTCCATGTTACTTCATGAGTAGGAAATATAGCAATAATGTAATATTGCAATTTACTTCATGAGTAGGAAAGATTGCGAAAGGAATTTTATGTTCTTGTTCTTTGTTAAGATGCAAAACATTCTCACGGTATTGAATCACACTACGTTTGGAGGCTTGCTTTTTTCTACGCAACGCAAGGCTGGGTAATATGGAGAAAGGAAAAGTATATAAACCAGTGGAAGAGTGGGATGTTAAGGACAAAAGTGAAGAAACTTACCTTCGTCATGATTTTTCGGTGCGTTTTTTTCTCAAAAATCTCATACATTGCTGCAATAAAATTGACTTATACTCTCTTTGTTTGTTAGAACTCTTTACCGATTCTATGATTTTACTTTTACTCTGTTTTTAAAGTGTAAACTATGTTTCCTTATCTTTGTTTACTCAAGCAAACTTCTTGCTAATAAGGTTCACTCTTCTAAAATTAGATAAATTGAACGAACGTTATGGAAACTTTGCAACACAATCGACATATAGGTTGGGTGTTCGAAACACAGATTGACTTGAGATTGCTTGTTAAATTCTTAATTTTTACAGAACTTCCAGGATTCAGTGCATACCATTATAGGAGCAAGAACATTTAGCAGAATTTGGTTAATGTTGGTGTGGAATTTCCCCCATTGTTGGAACTGTTAAAAATCAATGTTCAATCACTGATATTGGGGGGATTTAATAGGATTTTGCATCTAGAATCAAATGAGTTGACCAACTCTCCCGCCTTTGTATCACCATTTCTTGCTCTTTTAGATGTTCTTTTGAAGTTCAGTCTTTGATTTGTAACTGTAGCGAATTTAACATTTTTTTTTTGTAGAATAAAACAACTGATTGTTGTAATTTTTTTATATTGATTCATACTCAACGAATATGGTTCGTTGAGTAAACTTTTTGGCCTTTATATTTCCATTTCCTCTTCTATCCGCAAGGATGCTAGACCTTATGCACCAAATTTTCTCTCTTATCTCTAGTATTTTACAACTTAGTAGCCTAGAATGATCATAGTTGTCATCTTCGGTCTGTTTTGGAGTGATCACATTTTGACGAATTTAGAGGCGCTGTCTTCTATTCTCTGATCATCAATGATCTGTGAAGACTTTAATTTGATAAGCTCAATAGAATACTTTTTTTTTCACTTTTTAGCCAAAAATTTGATATGTGAATATGTAAACTAAAATCGTAGAATGTTTACTTACTTGACTTGTAAACTTCTATACCATTTCATAATCAAAACGAACTTGGCTGTATTTCAACAATCTTTAAACTTGTAAAGAACTCATTGTTTCTGAGCCTTGAGCATCCATTTAAGACGTTCATTATTTTCCTATGTTCATTCATTTCCTAGGTGCACAGATAGACTTGTTGGCGACTCTTAAGGTTGCGACAGCTTTCCTTTAGGAATTGAGAGTTCCTTGTCACCAAGGAATTCTATAGACTCTTTCTCAGGTAACCCAAGGTGAGTTATCAACCTCACGGTTAAAGATCTAAACTTTCAAATTTGGTTCTCTTTACACTAATTTCAAACTGTGGATTCTCATATTATCGACAAATCGTAGTAAAATCTCTTGAACTGAAGGCTCTGAAAGGGACGAGGCCATACAAGAATGGCCTCAGCTTACTTTGATTCCAGAATATATTTTAGGTATTTGATCAGTTGTGTTCTAAATTCAAGTCTGAACTAATTGAAACTCAGTTCACAGGGACTTCAGAAATGGTAGGCTTGCATTGGAAATATAAACAAAAATTGTCTAAACGTTGTTCTACAGGTTGTGGGATTCCTTGAGTAAGCATATAACCTTTAAGATGAACGGGTATGCATCATAATTGTTTATAACATTTTTGCCAAAACATTTCTGTTTGGCCGCAACAAGAAGAAATTTCATAAAAAATCAACAAAAGTGCCATACCCGCTGGGAGGTGAGCCCCGATCGTAAGGTGAAATGATTCATGAGAGGAGATGACGGTGCCTCCAACACGTAAGGAAGGCATGATATGGAGCTAACCCATTTTAGAACTGAACAAATACAAAAAAAGGAAGTAAAGGCTACAGAAGAAGTGGGTGAACGCGATGGATATAAGGTTTAGTTAGTCTATTAAGTTAATCGGTTAGAACCGTCAATTATGTAACATATATACTATTGTACAGTAATAGATAAAACAATAGAAATATTGTATAGTAATAGATAAAACAGTTCAACCATTTGTGGTTGCTACTCATTTATTTTTCCTCTCCCAATATTATTAACATGGTATCCTAGCGGTAGGTTGATCCAAAGAAGGATTAAACCCTCGGGAACAATATAGAAGTTTGTTGCAATTGTTAAAAGGAAGCCTGCTGCTATCAAAGTAATGAAAGAAGATTGCTACAAGAAGGAAGAAATTGTTGGAGGTCCTGCCTCAGAGTGCATAATCAAGATATGAGGCTGTATTTGTATATTTGTTGGTTGTGAATGCATCAAGATTTTTTTTTTTGTGGCACAAGTATGTTACATACTTACGTTTTAGATTTTCGTTGTTACATTGTGTTAGCATAACATTGTGTTGGAGTGATTCAAATAAACCTCGTAGCCTAGAAAACTAGCAAGCATCATGGGTGGTACCTAGATGTTTTGGTAGATGGAAGTAAATCCATAGGGTCGTTAGTAATTCAACCTATGTACCAATGTTTGGCCCAAAGGTACGGTTGGTTCCCAGTCAGTACATATATGATAATTTTTGTTTTTGCAACATAGAAGATGCATGAAGAATGTAATAGTCATAATGTAATTGGACATATATTGTAATGAGGTGCATGATTGCCTGTAGCCGACACCTCCAAGTTTTCAAGTTTTTGGTCCATGTTGTAATGCCTTGTCATTGGCATGTTTGAGTCCCAGTTTTGTTGTAAGCTTGTTTGTTGTATGCTTGCTCAGTTGGCATACTTGTAGCTCTAAGGCGCATGATATCACACGATTTGATATTCTCTCATAGATATTTGTGTTGTCAAGTTGTGGAATAGACCACCATTAGAGGTAACAGCTGGGGGTGACAGGTGTACCTGTAGCCTAAAATTTATCAAGGTCGAAGATAAGAATAAGAATCTTTGATACATGGGGATTAGTTGATGGATCAGATATATTTTCAATAGTCATTATGATGAAAGCCCAATGATGAATAATGAACCATTGTTAGAAATTAACATTAATAACAAGCACGAGCAATCCTAAAGAACCTGATGAAACATTGAAGAATAAAAAAGTACGAAAAGTTTGCAGCATTAAAGAAGAAGAAAAGATTGAAAGAAGAAAAAGAACACAATTTACAGTAGCATCATGAAGAAGAAAATATCGAAAGAAGAAAAAGAATAGAGTTTGTAGCAACATCATGAATCAATCAAACTTGAAAACCAAAAGTTTCTGAAATTTTGTTAAGAGTTTGTAAGCCTTGCTGAGACATAGACCATGAGGCATTTACATTTCATAATTTTGCTATTAGAGTATCATATTTAAGAAAGCAACTCTCGAGAATAAGAGGGAGTGTTAGAGGATGTAATATCATTAGTTCGTCTATTCAATTAGTCAGTTCCATAATCGATTAGCCGGTATTGGCTAGAACCGTCAATTATGTAACATATATATATATATATATATATATATATATATATATATATATATACACTATTGTACAATAATAAATAAACAGTTCAACCATTCATGGCTGGTGTTGGCTAGAACCATCAATTATGTAACACATATATACTATTGTACAATAATAGATAAACAACTCAACCATTCGTGGTTTCTACTCATTTGTTTCTCCTCTCCCCATATTATTGACAAACCTATGAAGGAAACCAGTAATGAAGAACAAGATATTGAGGTTAGTGTTATGCTTCCTATTTTTTTGGAAATGGTAATTCATGTGCCTGTCACATCATATATTTTCTTTCATTTTTGGTAAATGATGTCAACGTACTTCATCAAGATAGTAAGATGTTGGTATTTGTTAGTACACTAAGTGAGGATGCTTGGATGTTGTATTATGGTCTTCCTGATAAAAGCAATACGTTCCTTGAAAATTTCTTGGAACTTTTTTTAAGAGGTGGCATAATGGTGAGGAAGATATGATGACTGCTTTAGATAAGGGCTTTGACCAACTAAAAAGGATAAGAGAACAAGTTGAGCAACACCTCCATGATGATCTCAATGAAAAAGTTTATCAAAATTCAGACATTGTTGTAGATCCTCCTCATGACCCCACAATAGAAAATATTGAATATTGTGGATCTTTTCATGATTATTTTAGTGACGATGATCACATTTGCACCCAAGACCCGCCTCAAGAAGAAACCATTATAGAGGCTTGTAATGAAACTTATGAAGAAATTCATGAGGTTTGTAATGTGTATGATGACACCCCTCCATGTTGACCACTTAGGGATGAAGTTTTAGAATGTTTATTGCTTGTAATATTTTTGAAGCCAAAAATTCTAAGGATGATCGTTGTGAACATGAGGAGGTTAGTTATACCCAAGAATTTGATACCATGGATGAATACTTTCTCATCACCGATGTAGATGGAAATGATGACTATTGGAATTTTTATTGAAAATCCAATAGATGAGACTTTTGAAAATCTTTTTGAGAATCCTATCTATGACATGCCGAGAGAAGGGAGTGTGGATCTTGAGACTTTGGGGGATCTTGGTATGGAAGGTGAATGTTCAAATTTTCCATATGATTATTCAGAGTCGTGTCATTTAGAATTGTACACAAGTATCAATAATAAAGACTTGGAGAAAGAGTACAAAGAAGATCTAGATTGGGTGCAATTAATTGAAGAACAGTCCCAACTTTCATTTTCACGTATAGAGGTTCCTTATGATATGGCGTAGCTTGGGGCTTATGCAGAGAATTATCATTCGATAAGCCTTGTAGAACAGTGTGATGGAGTAGTCGATGTGCCTCATTAAACAAATATGTACATTAGTCCTATCCAATATTTGATAGAAGAAGCATGTGGGAAAACCTGTCAGTTTGGGAGGTAGTTTGATCACACTATCCATGCTTACGATTCCCCATCTCGCCTGCCCATTCTGGATCATCACGCAGGTTTGCATTTCTTAATAAATGTGTCCTTGCTTTGGCTGGTAACCAATACCAAGACAAATAATTTTAAGGTGGATAAAATACTTAGGTGGTTGCATTGGATATTTGAGTTTACCTAAGATGTTATTTTATTTTTCTTAGGATAGGAACATAAGCTCCTTAAAGTGAGCATTTACTTTCTGCATTTCTTTTTTGTATATAGGTTTCTTTTAGTTTCTAATAAAGCAACCTATGATTCATTGTACTTTTTTCATAAAACTTGTGCTACTAAGGTTTTCTTGTCAAGTTGACATGTTTTTACAGATTATAAGAACCAGAGATTATAGAGTTCTCATATCCTCTCCTTGCATGAAGACCAGATCGAGCACACGTCCCACAGTTGGAGCCAGAATGTTGACCACCAAAACCAACTAGGTGGACAACGATGTACCATGCACATGTTGGATGTGCCTTGGAGATAAGAATGAAGTACTTAATGATTATATCAAGTGAGACAACTCTTCTTCTCTTCTTCTCTCTATGAAATTTTCGCACCCCTGTGGGGGATTTTGCAAGGTTATGTCAGCATGAAGGTCTAGTTTTTTTTAACTTAATCACCTAAGACTTAGTCATTAGGGAAGTCCTTTCATCGAGTGTTATTTCACTTGGATAATTAAAATTTATTTTTAGAGATTTCAATTATTTGAGCTTTTCCCTCAAAATTACCTCCAAACACTACAACAAATCCTGGAATTAGCGTCCCATTTAGCGTCCCTTTTTAGTGTAATTTTTTTTTACATTGAGTGGTCAAACTAGAAGCTAAATGGGACACGTCATGGACAAAACTTAAAGCATCTCAAAAAACATCTTTTTTTGCTTCCTAAATAGCATCCTTTATGACGTCCAAAATAACGTCTCTTTTTTTGCTTCTAGAATAGCGTCCAACTTTGCTTCCTAAACAACATCAAGGTTTGCTTCCAGAATAGTGCCCAACTTTGCTTCCTAAACAACGTCGAGGTTTGCTTCCTAAATAACGTCCTTCTTTGCTACCTAGCGAGTGTTTGATTTTGCTTCTTAAATGACACCCCCATTAGTGCCATATTTGCATCCTTAATAGCACCATGTTAGCATCCAAATTAGCATCCATTTTTGCTACCACTTTAGCATCCCATTTTGCACCATGTTTTACTTCCAAATATGTGCCAATTTTTGCTTCCAAATTTGCACCAATTTTTGCTTCCTTTTTTGTATCATGTTTTGCTACCAAAATAACGCCAAATATTTCTCTATTGTTGCACCATATTTTGCTTCCTATGTAGCGCCATGTTTTGCATCCAAAGTAACGTCTTATTTTGCTACCATATCAACGCCATGTTTGGCTTCATCATTAGCACCATGTGTTGCATCCTTTTTAATGCCTAGTTTCGCATCTCTCATGTTTTGGTCACTAATTTAGTCGTTTTTAGTATTTAACCGATATTATAACATCAAATCAAGCCACCAACCTCTTGCTTGTAAGGCAAGCACTCTTCCATTGAGCTAGAACCCTTTAAGAATTTGAGAACCTAACTTACAGAGTCCTCTATAATGGTAAAAAGGATTAATACACAACTTTGAGTATCTAATGGTCGAACAAGGCAACAGAGAAAGAGGCTTTTGTAATACCAGAAAGGACACTCATCAACATCAACAGTGTTGCATGTATTAGAAGATGACATTGTAATAGTACGGTATTTGGTTACCTAAAATCATGTATCTTGGGCATTCTGGTTATATCAAGACCTGATAAGCCATGTGATTAGCAATACACATTAGTGCATGCACATGACCAGAGAAAAAAGCAATGTTCCACCAGTCTAGCTAGCAACCAAATTATGACAGCCTGGTTACAAACATGTAATATCTTGCACCTTATTCTAGTAGACAGACAATTCTACTGTTGGTCCTAGTTGCATGTGATTATACACATGATATAAGTTATAACTTATGTACCAACATAGTTACCTGCATAAGATCAGTTCTAACAGAGTGGGGAAACAAGAGTGAAAACAAAGAGAGTGTGCCTTGAAACATATTTTATATCATTGCAATGAATTGTGAATTGTTGATTCAAGCATTTAAAAGCATGAGAATTGTGAACTAACTACAGAAATGCATATGGGAAATAGCATGAGTGCTATAAGGAAACTTAATTCCAATGTCTTTAAAGATTTGTAAGGTGCAACAGGAATAGACCACTCACTAAATATGTTGGGTGGTGGGGGTTGAAGGTATTATGGAAGGAATTTTTAGTGGAAACAACATACACTGAGAATCTACAATATCTTCCTGAACATAAAAAATGGCGAGTAAAAAAGAGTAATGTGGATGAACTACACCGAGTGGATAATGGTACTCATTATGATGAAGGGATCAAAGGGATCAAAAATAAAGTTTAGAGAAAAGACTAGTACCATTTCTAAAATACTGACCATTCCAAGAACTCCCTAGGAATGGTTTGTTGGCGTCCATTTCTTGTCATTTTCTGGGAACTTTTCTAGGTTGTATCCTTCAGGAGATGGGTCATTCCCATAAAACAAATGCAGTAACAATCATTTCATCCTGTAGAGCATATTTTATGACCTCATTTGGTTATAAAGGAAACAAGCGTAAAGTTTAAGAAAAACCAACAAGAAGCTTAGGTTAGTCTCACCTAATATATTTCTAGTAATCAAATACTTAACATAAGTCAACTATGATAATTCATCTAGTTATCAGTGAGAAGCTAAAGTTACCAGGATATAGATAGATATATGTACATATATGAGAACAAATTGGATACAATATGGTTGGATATGCATATATAAAAATACATGTAAAATATGTGTGAGCAAGTAAAATACATGTATTTCCTAATATTTCCAGAGTTTTAACAAAGTATTTCCCTTGGCTTAATGTATTTCCTAATAAAATGCTCTACAAAAATAGCGATTGACCCATTTTCCATTTTTCATATGGCATAGAGTTCCTATTCAAAACGTTCTTAAGCTCACAGCTTGGTCCAATGGAAGGGTGCTATCCTCAGTGGGGGTTATTGAATAGTTTAAAAATGTATAGCTGTGTTTTTTTCAAAATAAGGCCCAAATACGTACAACTGACAAAGGTTTTCATAATTTCATATAAACTTAATGTGTACCTCGTGAATATGACCTTGCTTTTGAAAAATCCTATCCTCTTATGTTCCAACAACCTGAATAAAATGCTCCACCTTGTCCATTATTACCTGCATGATAAAATCTTCCACATTTTAGTGTGATATCAGCTTAGCTGGAAATTCTAGTTGTATCCAAACCAGTTAACACCCTTTCATTCGATGTTCAGTAATTTCAGACACAGGAGATGTCCTATAGCCTTTATAAAAATCCATGTGCATTTGAAATTTCAGAAAGAGAAAACATTATACAGCTTTAATGCCAGCAATTGGATAAAGCTGGTCAAGACGAACTCGATATCATTTCCATCAATCTGGAGACATGAGATCTTGTGATTCAAGTGATAATAAAAATTTCAAAGGCCACACATTTTCAGATTGCAAGATTTAGAAGACCAAAGTGAAAATATCACAATATCTAGTAACATATAGTGAAGTCCTTCGGTCAACATAATATTTGCCAACAAAAATATATAATAAATGCAATCAATTTCATAATACCTCACCTGCATCTGTCAAATAGCCACCCATTGCACTGAATTCTTTCTTGTATACAGCCATGAGCAAATTAAATGAACCCTATAAAATAGAAAATAGCCACCAACAAATTATCTTCCTGGAGAATATTGTCACAGAACCAAAACAGAGAATGTGAGCTGTAAAAACAGATCTATAATAAACCGTTTACACACTAGAGATAATCATGCTTAGAAGTTAGAACAACAATAAGCTTGGACATAAAAATATTCCAAGCATTTCAACTGAAATGAATTTCAGAATAGAATGTAAATTTAGATAATATTTATTCAGTGACTATTTAAGGAATTCAAATAGAATATAGGAGGTGTAACATCTCTACATACAAACCTCACGAATTTCCAATGTAGGCATGTGTGAAAGGAAATCATTGCCAACAAAGAAACAGATGAAGACAAAATCATCCACAACCCGTTCAAAACCAATCTCTATTGGAGGTTTTGGAATCTTCATATCATACTCTAAATATTCACGTAAAACCCAAATGTTGACGAACTGCCAAATATTTGAGATATCAGAAACAAGTTAGATGTAAAAATAATAGTAAAACATCCACATGATCTATAATGATCTTGAAACTTGCTTTAGTTATCATGACCTAAATGGGACCGTTATTAGTATTAATGCAACCATACAACATTAACAAAAAGAAAAAACCTCCAAGCATGCATAACCAAAATCCTAACATAAAAAAATATACATATATCCAACTTACTTGATAAAGATTTTTAGGATTAACATTCAGTTCACCACCTTTCTTGTCAAAATCTCCTTGCTTTCTTTTTGGCTGTCCTTCACATGCATTTGCAAAATGACCAACCTGACCACAAAGGAAGCATTTGTCTTGTTGTCCAAGCGTAACCACAATATGCACAATTGCATATATAAGGAAAGAGGCAATGTTATCATATTCCTCTCACTATTTTTAAAGACTATAGTAAAAGAGATGACAATGCAATCTGAATGCATTTTAGTCATACAAACCTATCAGGAAATTTAAAAATTTAATCTTGAACAAAGGATGAGCGTTAATTTCTATTTTTCATAAAGGACAAACTGTTAAAAGAGAGTCTCTACTTTTGTGGGGATGATTTTGTCACTAACCATGCTTGGATATGGTGCATGTGTAGCATTTCTAAGCATAAATCCTACCCTCAATGGTTTTTGGTATTTGTCTCTCGGTAACACTCAAGAGTAAAGCCTAGAAATGGGGTTAAGTATTGAAATTTGAACATAGATGAGTATAATAGTTCAAGAGTTTATTGGCTTAACGTTCAGACGTTTATTGGGTTTGGCGAAGGTAATCAACATATAAAACATATCTAGAGATCAATGAGAGTGATATAAATTTGAAAGTACTTCCCATGAGTTTGAAGATAGGACTACCAGAACCTCTTCCCAATACAAAGATGCAATAATTATTTCTAAGAGTTTGACAATGTATGAACCATTGCCGCTTCAAGGCAACGTGATTTAAGAGAATGGGTGGATGTTACAATATGTAATGCACAAAAGTGCAATAAAAAAATTAGATAGTGATAAAAATGTACTCATTAAATCCTTAAAAGCAAAACCTAGTGGTTGCTTGTGCATGTCAATGCATCATGACCCATATCAAATGAAAATAAGGACCTTGATCTTGATTCTAAGCAAATAATCATGAGATTGAACTACTACACAACAGTGAAGAATACCAATAGTTCTATTACACTCTGTTCTCTATAAATCAGGAGCACTAACCTCTCTCAAAATTGAGAAGTGCAACTCATGAGTAGACAATGCTAACATGATTAGATCAGCATCCTGCAGCCATTGGGACAAAGGCATTTACCAACAACCATTTGAGACAAAGGCGTTTACCAACAACAATATGGCATTTACCACTCTTTTATGCCTGCAACATGCATCACCATCTGAATATGATGCCAAACAAGAGTTTGCCAGGGAGCATTCTGAGACATGGCTGTTACAATATATTTTGATGCTAATTTCCCCTAAGATTTTAGGCCTGTCAACCCTATGCCTCACCAACCATTCTTTTTACATGTAACAAAAATCAAAGTCACATTATTCGAACACAAGATCAACCCAACAAATTTGAAGATCATGAAAATCATTTGGATTCAAGAAAACTAGCAAAAATTCTAAAATGAAACCGATACAAATAGAAAAAGCTAAAAAATGCTAAATTTTTTACCAAAACAGGAAATTTTTTGTAGACTATGGAAGTTTCTAGTATGGACTCATCAAGTTTCTAGTATGGAATTGCCATCTTTGTTTATACTAACTGAATAATTGTCAAATCTTGGAAACCCTCCCCACTATTTACTGAGTATGGTTAGCTTATTTCAGCAGTAAGCTTGATTCAGTGAGTGTTTTGACTCCTCACTGAGTCTGTAATAATATTAGAACTACAACAACCTCCGACAATGCAACATTAATCTACAAAAATGGTTTTGATCCCCACTGAGATCTTCAATAATATTAAAGCAACTACAACAACCTCCAAGGATGCAACATTTATCTACAAAAATGGTTTTTGACCTTTGGGCCTGATACTGCAGGTATACAGATCTTCCTTCCTTGGCTGCTTCAAATTGCTACAATAGCCAAAGAGCTGTCGTTTATTTACCACTATTAATACCCCAACTTGAACCAATAAGGGCAAAAAATGCCAGATCATTTGCCCCAAGTTTTGGCAAGAGTGGTTATCTAATAAATTCATCATATTTAAAAAAAAAAATTGGCAAATTAATAATGTGTGGTCTTTATATGACTTCGATCCTAATTTAAAAAATGGCCTTTGGATATCTGAGCCAGTATATAAGAATGATCATATATATATATATATGTGTGTGTGTGTGTGTGTGTGTGTGTGTATCAGGCACATAGGATCTTGTATGTTTTTTCATTTGTTTAAACTTTTTCTACTAACATGGTAGAATAGATGCCAAAGATATTATTGCAGAACAACTTTTTTAACTATCACTGTTGCTGGAAAAAATAATACACGGAAGAGAAAACCTTAATGTGAATACTGAAAATAAGCTACAATAAATTTATCTTTACGTTTATCCAAAAAAAGCAACAACATACACATTATATAATGAAATCATTCAGACGAGATATTAAATTGTTTTCGTTGAGATCCAAAATTAGGGCAAGAACCAATTGTCAAATTTGGCTTTGGTATCCCATTCTCTTCAGAAGAGGGAAAAAAACACACTTCAGAAGAGGGAAAAAAGGCATAATAGTAATGAGAGAATGTGGCCAGGCATATTGGCTTCATAACCGCGACAAGTATTTGAAAATAGCATCATAAGCACTTTATATAGAGATATGGAAGTTATTAATGGTATAGTAGTGAATTGCATCATATAGACAAGCTATCACTCAAAACTACTTGAAATAACCAAACATGAGAAATGAAATGAAATTAAAGTCCACGAATGACCAAAATAGGTCAATGAGACATGAAACTAGGAAGTAGAACCTTTGACAATAGCATTAAGGAGTGCCTATAGCGTCACACCTATGTCTATTAAAAAAAATCACTACTCCTATGCATATCCATCTTGAATAATCATTACACTATTGTTAAATATATGAAAAAACTTTTTAATAAAAATAACTATTGAAATATTTTCCAAAACCATTAACAAAATAAAAATAACGCCATACCTCAAAATAAAAGCATGTACACTCTCACAGTATTAAACTAGTTCTAAATATATAAAAAACAGAGCAACTACACTCTCACAGTATTAAACTAGTTCCAAATATATAAAAAAACATAGCAAGCACACTCTCCCATTATTAAACTAGTTCTAAATATATAAAAAATCATATCAATCTTTTTGTTAATAATAACTGTTAAAATATTGTCGAAAAACATTATCAAAACAAAAAAAAATCATACATCAATGTAAGAGTATGCAATGAGATTTATACCATTTTACTATGGAACTCTCAAACGTTATACGAATGGATTATTAAAGCAACCATTAGCTATTTCCAAATGATAGATAAGTTAAGCTATTTTGGAATGTATTAAGCTTATACGTATTAAGATGAAAAGTTGAAGCCATACCAGATTATCTGACTGATTATGCCTCTTTTCTTACACATGGTACCTTTCGTGCTGATTATTCTACCACTCAAAGAATACATTTGGTTGTCTTTCCTTTAGTTTAATGTGCGACAGGGACTATTCTTGAGAACCTTCCCTTTGTGTCAGACCATTTCATTTAGTGGATGAATGGATTCAAGGATCGTCCTTTTTGCTTTGCAGCATCATGTACAGGGACTATAACCTGACCAACCCCACTAAATGAGCATGAAGTAAGAGCATATATCAACATCAAAAGTGAGCATAAACACTGTATATAGCATTGAATCACAACTCATGGTGTACTGATAAAAAATGAAAATGGTACTGCATACTGCATATATAACTATGAGGCAAAAATGCGGGCCACATGCACATCTACAAAATGTGGTCCAACCAGGCTCACATTTGTGGCAGAGAAAGCTCCAAAAGAAGACTCACGTTCAACTTTGGAGGGAGTTAAGTGTTACCGGTTGCTTTTCGTTACAAGCACTGCCAACTATGGAAACATTGGTATGTTTGGAAGGTTTTGTGCAAAGGAATGTATAAAACTAATACTTTGGCAATTTAATACACAGAGATCTAAGTGTAATGTATGGATTGATCGCTAGTATAGATCAAAGATTGCTAAATAGAATCAATAGCATATCATTGAGAGCATGTTTGTAATGACGGACACATTTTTTTGTTGAGCATGTAATATTTCCGTCTCCATAGGCATATTCTAACAGTTTCTCCTATTCATTGATGGGTAGAAAGTTAGAAATGGGCCGTGGTCCATGCTACTCAAAAATAGGTCTGAATAAAAGGGAGCATAGTGTGCAGAAGAGGATAGCCTTCTAGGGAAATATAGGAGGTTTTCTCCCTTTGCATATCCCACCAGTTGTATTTATACATGTACTCGTTTTTTTTTCCAAAGGACCCTGCCGTTTTGACAATTAAATCCTCACAAACATTAAACCTGAAATGCTAGGGAAAAGCACAATTCAAATTCTTAGATGGAAAACTGTAAAAATATAATTTTTTATTAAAAGAGGAAAATGTTGGCTTTCACAATGAGTTATAAACAATTTTAATAGCATGTGAAAAGAAAATAAACCCTGATTTCCAGTTTGTAGGCTTATAAAATCAACAACATTGATAAAGCTTTCAATGCATCACAAGCTTTTGAAACAGACTATGCATCACAAGGGTTCTTGCTCAACATCCATGGCTTCTCCCATTACCAGTAGAACTGCCATTCATGAGAAAACCCTCAACCCGGGAAGCTCAGGCATCTACATAACCATCCTCTTTGGCTTCATTATCTTTGACGGCCCCTGTTCCATCTTCTAGGAAGTCAAGCATTACAACTTCAACAGTACTAGTGGTATTATCGTCAATGGGAGAGCAAATTCACGCTCATTTTTTCCCTCAATGAAATCCAAACTCTCGACCCCATTTGCATCCTCTAGAATGGCAGTTTTTGCAGAGTTTTAAGACGATGAAGACATGGCTAGGTATTCAATCGCAGAGAACTCAAATTAGTTTGTGGGTAGTGAGGAAAATGGGTTCAGGGAGCTCAAGGAATGAAGGCTTGAAAACCAGAGGAATAGAGGGAAAGGTTGAGATCATGATTTTTGTGAGAAATTTGTGGAGGGAAGGGTAAATTATTTCAAAAAAAAAGTAAAACCCAAAGGCAGGAAGCTGCAAAGTGAAATATCCACCAAAATGTAATGAGATATTTACAAACATATATTAAATATCGAGTTAACTCTTGAAGCCTCCAACCTCATTGGTTTATTTAGCCATGAAAATATTTGTGGTTTATTTATGTCTTAAAAACTTTTTAAAGATTTGTGATGCGTAGAGTTTTTTAATATGATTGATTTATTTGGAGTTAATGTTTGTGGCTAGTTAGCTCTATCCTATGTGAATACTAAATGTAAGATAAAGTGTATCAACTTAAAGGATATTAAAGACTAGAGAAGAACATGTAGTATAGGCATCTTAAGGTAAACAACCCCTTAAATAAAAGTTATGGTTTAATATAATATATTTATTTGAATAAATATGTGTTTGTTAAGTGATAGGTTGAAAGTTAGTTATAAATATTATAATTTATTTAATATACTTTTGAATGTAAATTTTTCTTAATCTAATTAGATTAAGTTAAAGTATAAAATATTTTATAAACTTAGTTAGGAGTGAGTGGGTGACAATTTATCATCGGGACTTTCACCGAGTAAGGAATTAGTGGATTTTCTGACAAAGCTTAAGAAAAGTTGGATGAATCGTTAAAGGTTAAGAAAAGTTGGATGAATCGTTGGCACTTAGGAACAAGAACATAGATCACAATTTGAAAAGAATCATTTTGTTCAAGTATATGGGGGAATTTAGTAGTTGGATAAACTTTACAAAATTGTGGAACAAATATGAGATTGAATCATTTTTTAAAGTCTAGCTTGACAGAGGGGATAAAAAACCTTATATAGTTGTCCCCTTCCTTATCCTATAGGGAGTCTCACTAAGTCCAAGTAGACTGACCTTTGGTGAGAATGTGTGTAGTTACTTTCTAGGTCTATTCTCAGATGAAGGTACTTTTTAATTATCTAAACAATAAAGATGCCCCTAATTTTTCGTGGCAGGTCGAGCAACTGCATATTGAGAAAAGTTCTAGTTGGGGATTTTATTAATGGAGCTCACTAGGGTCTAGAAGGATATGTGGCCAAGGAGTAATGTTGTATCTCTCGGATGACCATTATTTTTGTATAAAAGCATGGAATGGTCAAGGTACAAATAATATGGTCGAGCTCTTCTCATTGAAACTTTTGGTGAAGAAATCTATGGAGTTAGGGGTACACTCTCTACAAGTCTTCGACAACTCATTGTTGATTATTAAATGGCTGACAGGTGAGGAAATGATTTATAATCTGGATCGCTAGGAGTTGGTGCTCAATATTAGAGAAGTCATATGAATATTCAATCGGTTCTCTATTTTCCATGTTTTTAGGAAACATATTCAATTCACCAACTCCCATTCTAAGGAAAGTTTTTCATTAATCTCTAGTTTTGTCTATCTGGTTGAATATCGTGGTGGGGAAATAAATGAGACTTGTCAAGATCTATGGGTTTAATGATTTTTTTGGGAGAGTCTCTCACAGTTTATCTCAAATCAATCATATACCTCTCATAGAATAATGAATCCTTCTATAACAATGATTCTGTTCAAAGACCATCACAAATGAAAATTGGGTGCAAGTTATATACAGTTGTCAAACATCACCGGCTGTTTGGCACCCATTTTAACCCTTCCACCTAAATATGTAGATCCATTTGGGCTTGATTTAGCAGGAGCAGGGGCCGGGCTCAGAGAAAAACCTTCATAACCAGAAGATTCATTCACAACTTCCAGCAGGACATGACTGAAATCTGACGTCGTAGCCATGTCCCATACTCCCAGAACCTTAAACTGGTCCAATGTATAATTAGTCAATCTAACAACCATATAATCGTTCTTATAGGTTCTATTCAGCTTCTCATCTGATATAATAAACCCATTAGCCAAATTCTCAAAATCATCCCCATAGGCCTCCCACCAATAAACCTCGACCCCTTCAATCATATCAAAATGGTCACCATGAAGGAGCAACCATCCAATACACTGATCACCCCTCGGAGCTATTGAGGGTGCAAAACCCTACCATGGAGCTATTGATGGTGCAATTTCTTTTCAAAGAATCTGCATTTGAAAAACTTCCCAACATGCCCAAACCCATGAAAACTATGACCTGGAACAAAATTATCAATCTCCTCATGTTGACCTCCATCGACGAATCTCACCAGCCCAGTCTAGAGAGATACAAACACGCTAAAAGAAATTCGAAGGAAAAAATCTCTATGCCGCCTGGAAATTGAAAATACTCACATGAAATTATCAGAGTTTAATGGTTTCCCCTAAATTGGTTTGCATCTGAGACATACCTTTAGGTACATGGAGAGATCTACCGCAAATTGGAACCTAATTTTAGCAAGACTGTTCGCTGAGCCGATCCCTTAATGTCGTTGTTGATCCCGGTGCTGTTATTTTTGGTGTTTACGAAGGTCGTGGCTGTGGCCTTGGCTTTCACCATGGCCGAAGTGTTCCACAAAACTCTTCAATGACAACAGATCAAAAGCTCCAGTGATCAAATTTGAAGGGTGGGTTTTAATTTCGATTGGAAGGGCATTTATTCTGGGAGCCCTTCAAAGATGAAGTGAAATATAAATAATTGCACTTCAAATGGAAGAAGTGGAAGAAGTATAAAGTAACTAAACCCTTCCACCAAAAAAAATACAAAAAACAAATATTGTTTTTCTAAATTTTTATAATTTTAAACAATTGAGCATCTTTCAAATATTTTCAATAAATTTTTTTTTTAAACATTAAATTGTCATATATGTATTATTAAGTTTATAGTTAAGTAACATAACAATTATTTTATTGTATTTTTTGGAGTTGGAGTACACTTCATTATATAGAAAAAAACTACTTAGACTATGCGATAACCATATTGGGGCATCTACGTGATCTTATGCATAGTGCACGTCGTAGCTAGATATAGTCTTAAAGAAAAACTAGAACCATGAGAGAATTACTTACTTTTAGCTATGTACAAAACGAAGCCACTAAGCAAAACGAGGCAATAATAAACCTACAACCAAATATATATATAACCAACCAAAAACTTATTTCAAACCAGAGAGATGAAACGATCCAAACTTGAGAGATGTAAGAATGATGGGGATTGGGCACCTAAGAAAAAATAATACACAACTAAGAAAACATAAACAAAAAAAACCTACATACCAAGCAAGTTAGAAACGCTAGCATAACCGAGGTCGGGGCATCTTCAAACAAGGGCTCTTCAGAAACTGAAATTGATGGGAGATTAGATCTAAGTTAGTGAAGGTATGAATGGGATATTTATTGTGAATGACATTAGGAGAAAGTGTAATGGAAGAATGGGGCACCACTGGCATTGTCCCTGCATTGATGGGGCACCACTGACACTGACACGGTCTTCACTTGTCTTTTTATTCATCCTTCCTCTCTTTCTTTCCCTCTCCTCTCTTCCTCTCTTTCTTTCCCTCTCATTCCCTCCCTCTTCTCCTTCATCTCCATCTCTCCATATCCCTCCTACTCTTCCCATCTTCCCTTTCTCTTATCTCTCATCTCCCTTCTTCCATTTCTCTTCCTCTCTCCCTATAGTCTCATAAATTCCATAATGTCTACTATAGAATCATCTACCACTATAGTCAAATCAATTTTAAATAAGTTTTCGTAATGATTTTTTTTATAGTAAAAATGATGTAAACATGATGTAAAAATGATGATCATCTACCACTTGGAAGATGTAACACATGATGCAAAAGTTGTGTACTTTGATGCTAATACAATGATAATAAAACTACATTGCCAACATGACGCTAATGGTACTAACGACGGTGCTAATACAATGCATACTAACTCTAAAATAATGCAAAAAACATGTTTGTAACACAAAAAAGACACAAAGATGACTTTGAAAAGTTGTTTTCCAAACATGATTGATGCAACAAAGATCAAGCTAATACAACAAATTGACGCAAATACTTCCCTCTGTTGTAATTAAATGGCACTTCAAAGAGTGTTCATAGAAATGAGTGACACAAATCTAACCCAAAATAAGATGTCTCGACGTGCTTCACACTTTGTGTCATACAAATTTATTTATTTATTGCAAAAAACTAGAATGCAACACTACTAAATGTGACGCTATAACCATGTATTGTAGTAGTGGATGTTGTGTATAATGCCTTTAAGAAGGATATAGGCTAGTCATTTTTATTTAATAAAATAGTGTTTTCCTTCATGTTCTTTTTAGTTGTTTGCTTTTATAGATGTGCTTTCTCATCGAGTTTAGTTTGTTGTTGTTCTTAAGCTTACTTTTATTTTGCTTAGTTCCAACAACTTTATTTTTTTCTTTCTTTTTTCACTCTACAAGTGTGATCGTGGCATGAATTAGGCTAAGAGCACTGATGCACATAGCATGGTTAGACTATGTTTTTCGTAGATAACAATTTTCCATTTCCAAGAAACCTTAGATTCCTCGATATGGCATGCTACTAAATATTAACTTGTAGCATGCTCAAATTAACAATTAAAATACCCAAGAACTCCACTTGTGCACACTAAATGAGTTGGTCATGTGAAGTGAAAGTTAGAAATTGCATCGACCCAAGAAATTGTGTTGACTCGGCCAATGAAATGAAGAAAAATACATTAAAAGGGGTATGAATGCAAAAAAGGAATCAAAATGGGATGCAATTCACAGGTTGACAATGAGATGAGGAGACATTATTAACCTATACTATAAGTGTAACAAGTACAATGCAGGTTAACCTATGCCAATTCACAACAATGTTTGTGTGTTATCATTATGATAATTCCTAATGACCATTCAAATCCACATTGACAATTTTAAATGATGGTATAACCATGACCCTTTTATATACACTTAAGGAATATGTGGAAAAAACAAGCTGTAACTAATCCTTATAGAGATGCATGCATGAGTATTTCCTTGATTCCTTTTCACCCTTTAGTGTTATCCTCAATGAGATTAAAACGAATCAACACAGGGATGTAGAATATAAATATAAGTGATGTGGTGATAAAGGGATGTACTATGCAAATTGTTCATCCCAATAGTGATCTATTTTTCTAATAGGTCCAACTTTACATGATAGGATCCAATTTTCTTGTAGCCCTAATTTATCCATTATTTCTCTTACATGGATTTCTTTGCAACTACATATATCAATAGGAAATAGTTTCTAGGTAGAGATGTTGAATTCAACAAACTCACCATATGACATGAAAAGAGCTAGTTCAAAACGTTTTGAAAATTAAAGGTTAAAATATTGAAATATATTCGAGGCTATACTCCTCACTATGAGAAGGTAAAGGAAAATCACATTTCCACGCTTTAGATATGTTGAATTTCAAAACTAACAAATCCATATTTACCCATGATATCAAAGACTATGATCATTATACGAGATATTTGGTTTGTTTCAATGTTTTCATATAAATTGAATGCATATTCAAAAACCCCTTAGGATTTAAAACACTCAATAAAAGTAAATGAAATTTATGAATAGAGATATGTTATAGTGTAGCTTTAGTGGAAATAAAGGTTAATGTTAAACAAGATTCCCCTATATAATACAAGTTACGAATCCATGTATAAAAAATACATATTCAACATATTAGCGAGTATGGTAGAGAGTTGGAGCGTTATCCTATGCATATATATTTAATTTAGAGGTTATTCGTTGCGTCTATTCCTATGTTGGTTTTATGCATGTATATTTTCAAAATGTTCATGTCAAGTCATGTATATATTTTATTACACGAATTTTTGCACTTAACTTAGTAGAATGTTGTTGTAATATATCTATGGGTTATACATATTCTAGTGGAGATTTCTCAAATGATGAAACTAGACATAGGGAAAGAGAGTAATGTGAGAGAAGAAAAGGAAACATATCCCAATTAATGAAGACAATACCGGTGACAAGACATTGATGAGTTGTAATTGCATATTTTATGATTTCATAAAGTATTGAAAAATGTGTATTTATTTTACAAAGAGTTGCATTTATAATTCTAATTATTACATATTGTAATGTGTTTTATGTTGCAAAAAAGCTTAATTAAAAACCTAACATCATTTCTAAAGATTATAACAAAAATAGAAAGAGACCTAGATATGGGCTACTTGTATTGAATGCAGTGGGGATAAAATTATAGCAGTCTTAGTCGTAATAGATGTAAACATGATAGGCATGGTATGATATGTCATACATTTTTTAGAGAAATTTAGAATGTAATTGTTATCTAATATACTACATTTTTTGTTACACTTATTTATTCTATTACGTGCATATTGATGGAGTGAGCATAGAGTGCAAATATGACGATGAATAGAGACAAAGACTTGTTTCATCAATATAATATAAAGAAAATACTTTCAATTATGATGATATAAAAGTTACTAATGAAGGGCAACATTTAGAATACACAATTTCGTCGATATAGTGATGTTTTCCTTTCGACAATATGGGATTTCGTCGCAAGAGAGACATAACACACTATTCGTCACAATAGCGACGAACATCGGGATAATTTTGAATTTTTTCAACAAATTAAAACTGTTTAGCGACGAAAGCAATGATTTTACCTGTTTCATGGCAAATTTTCGTGGGACTTTTGACCCATATGTAGTAGTGGGTATACATAAGTATTATGACATGCATCATCATCGTGGACATTGATGTTTTCATCATCATCATCAATGCCATATGGTAGATCAACATCATCTTAATCATCATCCTCATTATCATCATCATCATCAACATCAAGTACATCATCAACAAAATCATCATCATCATTGTCATTATGGTCACACATATTCCATTAGTGTTCTTAATCACTCATCGACATTAGGATTCATGTCATGTAATTGTTAAGGTCATTTATATGTTGTTACAATCATTATAATGACAATAGGGTTGTTTAGATGTCGTTACAGACATTTAGGTGCCATTAGAAACAATTAGGATCCAAAAGTGATACCATATACATAATCATCGTTGACATCCACATCGTCATCATCATACAATAAATCAACATTATTGTTATCATCGTAGTCATCATCAATATAATTGCGATAATAATGAGCAAGGAGCTATACTACCTCACAAGAATGGATGATATACTCTTATACTTATCAAATCATATCCATATGCTCCATCCTAATTATCGTAATGCATCATCGGCATGTTGTTAGGGAGAATCATATGCCATTAGGGTATATCAAATGTTGTTGGGGACACTAAAATGCCATAAGATCAATTTAGGTGACAATAAGGTAATTTACCCCTCATTAGGATTAATCATGATTCAAAAGTGCCATGATTACGATCATTTAGGTGCCACTATGATAAATCAAGATCCAAAAGTACTATCACATGGATCATGATCATTGACATTGACATTGATATATCTGACGTTATGTCAGACGTTTCCCGAACACAATCCCTAGCTCTAAACCTAGTGCAATTCCTAGCGTAGTTCCTTTCGAAATTTCTGGCATTATTCCATATACCTGGCGCTATGTTGGATGTTTTCTAGGTGCAATTCCTGGATCTATAGTTGGCGCTATGTTGGATGTTTTTCCCACCGAAATTCATGGCGCAATTCCTATCGCTAACCCTGGATTTATATATGGTGTATGTTATTCATGACGTTTTTTTGGAGGCTATTCTTGGCGTTATATGGGATGCCTTTGTGGATGCTAATTAGGACATCAATTGGGATTCTAATTGGGATGCTAATTAGGATGATAACTGTGATGTTAATTGGGACGTTAATTGGGATGCTAATTAGCATCCAAAATAATGCCAACTTTTAAAAAGGGACGATAATTGTGATGCTAATTGGGACGCTAATTGGGACGATAATTGGGACGCTATTTGGGATGCTAATTAAGATGTTAATTGGGATGCTAATTAGCATCCAAAATAGCGCCAACTTTTAAAATGGGACGCTAATTGGGATGCTAATTGAGATGCTGATTGGGATTCTAATTGGGATGTTAATTGGGACACTAATTGGGACGTTAATTGGGATGTTAATTAACGTCCAAAATAACACCAACTTTTAAAAATGGATGCTAATTGGGACGCTATTTGGGACTCTAATTAGGAGGCTAATTGGGACGCTAATTAGGATGCTAATTAGCGTCCAAAACAACGCCAAATTTTAAAAAGGGACGCAAAAATTACCATTAAAAGTGCCATCTCATGGAAAAGCGTCCACTTTGTCCAAAAAATGATGGAAACTACACTAAAAGTGATAGTGGACGCTAAAAAGGAAGCTAAAAGAGACGCTAATCACAGGTTTTTGTTGTAGTGAAAGTGGTGAAGGGTGTTCTAGTGATCGATTCCATGGGGTGATTGGGGCCTAGGAATGTTCTATATTACCATGCTAGACATTATCGAAATTCTTGCGAAATTTCATTAAGTTTTGAATAGGTTTTTTTAATTATTGGTCATTAAAAATTGTCACTCACGACAATTTGTTGTAATGTAAAAGAGGGTTACTTGGTACTTTTTAATGTTGTATAGGGGTATGGATACTCAAGACAAATGGCATGAGACCCCCTACACCCTTGGGCCAAGTTTGAAGTCATTCAGACAAGTATTACTATGGTTTTGGTCACTTTTTCCCAGGTCAATCATGGAAATCGGGAAATGGGGCATCTAATTAGAGAGCCAAATTTTGGAAAAGTTACTATACTCACTTGGGGTTGCCAATTAAAGGTTATAATGTTTATATTAGGTTCCTAAGACAAATTTAAGACCCAAAGGGGTCCCCCCAAGCAAACATGTAACTTGTTTGGAGTTGCCGACTCTAGGGGGGTGCCCCCTTCTCTCTTTGATTGGTTGGGTGAGGTAAAGTCAATGAAAGGGGCCCCACTATGGTGGTTTCCTCCCCATTTGACATTGAAATAAGGTTAAAAGCATTAAATTGGGGGTTTCTCTCTCCATATTTGAGATCCCAAACCATGGTTTTTCCCTCTTTAAGCAAATTTGTCCCCCTCTCTTGGCCCGTCCTCTCTCCCTTGTGACACTTGTCTAGCATGCAAAGAGATTCTCTATTTCATTTTTCCTATTTAAGGAGGCTTTCCTCCTCATTTTGGTTGCACACACACACCCGCTCTGTTGCTCATGCTCTCATTCCATAGTTCTTGCTTTGGCCATTGTAATTTTTAGCCATTTGGCTTTGTTAATAAAAAATCTTTGGAGGAATCTGGTGTCCATTGTGATCACTGATAGTTTTCTTCTATGCTCAAGTAACTACATAAGCTAGGGAGGCCACAAAAGCATACTAATTTTCTTTGGTAAGATTTATGGAATTTGTATTCCATAGATTTTGTGAGTTCTCTTTCTTGTAGCTAAAGAAGTTCATATCTTTTCTAGTTTGAAATTTATGATTTCTTTGCTCATCATTTGGTTCTCACCACTTTGTAGTTTGGTATTAAAAATATTATTAGTGCACGTATACGGATTGAGGAGTGAGATTCCAAGCCTGGATTCCCCATTGCTTGATTCTTGAAGAGCCAAGGACAAAATTTCATCTTTCCTTAAAAATAAATTTATGCATTTTAGTCTTAGTTGGTTGGGTTCTTCAAGTTTGATTTTTACTCATATTCACTCAAATTATCTCAACATTATTCTCTTGGCAACTTTGTATAAATTTTGTATATATATTGCACTAACATACCAACCTCCCCAAACTCAAGTATAGCAATTTGTGCATTTTGGTAGTTTCATTGTAATCTTTGTTTGTGACTCCATAGCCCGATTCAGGCAGGCATTGGTTTACTAATACTATATTTCTCTTGCAATAATATTTGGTTTATGAATAAAGAAAGATTTGTTTTTCATTTGAAATTGTTGCATTTCTGCATAATTGATTGCCATAAAGTTTAAATTAATTTATTCATCTTTTAACTCCTAAAACACAACCTTGAAGCATAGTAAATAGGGACTACCCCCTTGGACCTTTTAGGAGTTGGGCCAAAACGGAGGAGTTATTAATTGAGGTGACATTGGGTTCTAAACTCATAGGTGCCCTCGGGAACACACCTTGTGGTTGGAAGACTTTTCCACGGTTAAGTGTGTTTTAGGCGGCAACATTTTTTGCGTCATTGTCGGGGACAAGTCTTTTTGTTCTCAGAGCACGAATTTTTATTTCATATAGGCTTTTGCTTTGTTTGATGAATGTTTAGAGTAGATCTTTATTATTCATCTGGCAACTCCATTAACCTTTTTGTGAACATAGATTTTGTGAGTTCTTTTTCTTGTAGCTAAATAAGTTCATATATTTTCTAGTTTGAAATTTATGATTTCTTTGCTCATCATTTGGTTATCACCTCTTTATAGTTTGGTAGTAAAAATATTATCAGTTGCAGGTATAAGGATTGAGGAGTGGGATTCCAAGCTTGGATGCCCCATTGCTTTATTTCTTGAAGAGCCAAGGACAAAATTTCCTCTTTCTTTACACATAAATTTATGCATTTTAGTCTTATTTGGTTGGGTTCTTCAAGTCTGATTTTTACTCATATTCACTCAAATTCTCTCAACATTATTCTCTTGGAAACTTTGTATAAATTTTGTATATATATATTGCACTAACATACTAACCTCCCCAAAGTGATTTGGGGCATATTACATCATTTTCTATTTGCTGGTTTTTAGCAGGTTGGTGACAAAACAAGGCAAAACTCTGCCTAACTTTGGTCATATAAGAGTTTTAAGGACATCCCAAAGGAAGATCTTCAACGTCGTCTCAAGAAAGGGAAAACACATGGTTTTTCTCACCCTCTTTATCTCTTTCTTTATGCTGAAATTTCAGCCTTTGTAACAAGTCCAAGCGAGTCTCTTGGACTTGATTTCTTGCTTTTGTATTTTTAGTTAAATCAAGTCTTATTTATTTTCCATCCATTGCTAGCAAAAGAAGTTGGCTTGCCCACCTTTGCATGAGGAATTGTTGATTGGCGTGGGTTTATATTAGTTAGAGTTTCATTTTGTTTTTGTTTTCTTATTTAGCTTTGTCCACACCTTGCAAGTTATTTGGCTATTCCATCCTTGCAAAATCATGTCTGCTAGTGTTTGTTTTTGTTATTTTCATTTGCCCACACCTTGCAAGTGATTCGGCTTTGCCGTCCTTGTGAGATCGTGTTGGCTTGTATTTCTTAATTTTTTTTCCCACACCTTGCAAGTGATTCAGCTATGCCATCCTTGCAATATCGTGTTGTCTTGCATTGTTAATAATTGTTAAATTCTTCATTCGTTTAAAATAAACCTTGCCCCAATCTTTGCCTCGTATTCACTCCCCTTGTTGGTTGGTCCGAACCTGGGTGACAAGAAAGGGAGAATATTTTATTTGGATAGAATAGTAGGAATTTCAATTCACTATTGTAATATTGTGAAAAAATATGATTACTGTGGAGCTAGAGGGGTATAGGTCGTTGGGGCCCTCATGGCACTCTGTCTCCTCCTCTTGAGAACTCGACTAGTTCTTGGGACTGACTTGTGGAGATAGGAGGGAGCCTTGTGCTCTCTTGTTGAGCACCCAACAATGTCTCTTAGTTGAGGGATAAAGGTTGGAGGTAGGCACATTAGTTAGTTGGTTTATTTCTCATGGAAACACATTAATCCCCTAAGTTGAAGAAAGACCTTAAAATAAATTAAAATCTATTGGACCACTTGCACAACATCATGTTCTTTCATTTTGATTACTATTGCAGTCATCATTTATTTGTTTCAGTTCGACTTCAAACTCATCTCGTACACTTTAGTTCATTTGCTTAAAGTATTTTACATTTGATGAATGTGGTCTTTTGATTATTGTGGTGAGCGAATGATTTAGAGCAATTTGTGCATTTTGGCAGTTTCATTGTAATCTTTGTTTGTGACTCCATAGCCCGATTCAGGCATGCATTGGTTTAGTAATACTATATTTCTCTTGCATTAATATTTTGTTTACAAATAAATAAATATTTGCTTATCATTTGAAATTGTTGCATTTATGCATGATTGATTGCCATAAAGTCTAAATTAATTTATTCATCTTCTAACTCCTAAAACACAACCTTTGAAACATAGTAAATAGGGACTACCTCTTTGGACCTTTTAGGAGTTGGGTCTAAACGGAGGAATTAAGAACTGAGGTAACATTGGGTTCTAAACTCATAGGTTCCCTCAGGAAGACACCTAGTGGTTGGAAGACTTTTCCACGGACAAGTGTGTTTTAGGAGGCAACATTTTTGGCGTCGTTCCCGTGGACAAATATTTTTGTTCTCGGAGCACGACTTTTTCTTTCATGTTGGCTTTTGCTTTGTTGATGAATGTTTAGAGTAGACTTTTATTATTCATCTAGCGACTCCACATACCTTTTTGTTTTGTAATTTACAAGAAAACAAAAAATAGTTTTAGTTTTTTTTTAGAGAAATTTATAACTCATATTTTTCTTCTCACATGGCGACTCCTTTGAAAGGATAAAACCTCGTTTCTCATAAAATTGCTAAGATTGATATTGTAGATGAGCCCATTGTTTGATAGCTCTATTCCAGTTCGAAATGCATGATTAACTCAAATATGTGTTATTAGTAACCATTATGGATGACGTATCAAATAATCCATAGTAGACATTTCAAATACATATCCTCCCATTGACTTCTTAGGCATCCTGGGCTTTCCAAACCATGAGCCATGTTTTTCAAAGGAGGGAAGTGTTAAGCTTCCTATTTTTTTTGGAAATGGCGATTCAGTTGTCTACCACATCATATATTTTCTTTTATTTATGGTAAATTATGTCAACGTACTTCATCAAGATAGTAACATGCCTGTATTTGTTAGTACACTAAGTGAGGATGCTTGGATGTGTTATTATGGTCTTCTTGATAAAAGCATTACATCCCTTGAAAATTTCTTGGTTGACCAACTAAAAAGGATAAGAGAACAAGTTGAGCAACACCTCCATGATGATCTCAATGAAGAAGATTATCAAAATTCAGACATTGTTGAAGATCCTCGTCATGACCCCACAATAGAAAATATTGAAGATTGGGGATCTTTTCATGATTATTTTAGTGACAATGATCACATTTGCACCCAAGGCCTGCCTCAAGAAGAAACAATTATAGAGGCATGTAATGAAACTCATGAAGAAATTCATGAGGTTTGTAATGTGTATGATGACGCCCCTCCATGTTCACCACTTAGGGATGAAGTTTTGGAATGTTTTACTGCTTGTAATATTTTCGAAACAAAAAATTCTAAGGATGATCATTGTGAACATGAGGAGGTTAGTTATACCTAGGAATGTGATACCAGCGATGAAGACTCTCTTGTAACTGGTGTAGATGGAAATGATGACTATTGGAATTTTATTGAAAATCCAATATATGAGACTTTTGAAAATATTTTTGAGAATCCCATCTATGACATGCCCAGAGAAGGGAGTGTGGATCTTTAGACTTTGGGGGATATTGGTATGGAAGGTGAATGTTCAAACTTTCCATATGATTATTTACAGCCGTATGATTATTCAGAGTCATGTTTTTCAGAATCGTACACAAGTATCAATAATAAAGACTTGGAGAAATAGTACAAAGAAGATATAGATTGGGCACAATTAATAGAAGAACAGTCCCAGCTTTCATTTTCACGTACAAAGGTTCCTTATGATTTGGCCCAGCTTGGGGCTTATACAGAGAATTATCATTCGATAAGCCTTGTTGAACAGTGCGATGGAGTAGTCGATGTGCCTCATCAAACAAATGTGTACATTAGTCCTATCCAATCTTTTACGTAAGAATCCTGTGCAAAAACCTGTCAGTTTGGGAAGGATTTTGATCACATTATCCATGCTTATGATTCCCCATCTCTCCTGCCCATTATGGATAATCACGCAGGTTTGCATTTCTTAATAAATCTGTCCTTGCTTTGGTTGGTAACCAATGCCAATACAAATATTTTTAAGGTCGATAAAATGCTTAGGCGGTTGCATTGGATATTTGAGTTTACCTAAGATGTTATTTTATTTTGCTTACGATAGGAAAATAATCTCCTTAAAGTGAGCATTTACTTTCTGCATTTCTTTTTTGTATTTAGGTTTATTTAAGTTTCTAATAAAGCAACCTATGGTTCATTGGAATTTTTCATAAAACTTGTGCTACTAAGGTTTTCTTGTCAAGCTGAGATTTTTTTACTGATTATACGAACCAAAGATTTTGGAGTTCTCGTATCCTCTCCTTGCCTGAAGACCAGATCAAGCACACGTCCCACAGTTGGAGCCAAAATGTTGACCACCAAAACCAACTAGGTGGACAACAATGTACCATGCACGTGTTGAATGTTCCTTGAAGATAATAATGAAGTACTTGATGATTATATCAAGTGATGCAACTCTTCTTCTCTCTATGAAATTTCCGCAACCCTACGGGGGATTTTGTAAGGATATGTCAGCATGAAGGTTTAGTTTTTTGTAACTTAATCGCCTATGACTTAGTCATTAGGGAAGTCCTTTCATCGAGTGTTTTTTCACTTGGATAATTAAAATATTTTTTTAGATATTTTAATCATTTGAGTTTCACTCAAAATTACCTCCAAAGTGGTGAAAGGTGTTTTAGCGATCGATTCCATGGGGATGTTGGGGCCTAGGAATGTTCTATATTACCATTCTAGACATTATCCAGAGTCTTGCGGAATTTCATTAAGTTTTGCACATGTTTTTTAAATTTTGGTCATTAAAAATTGTCACTGAAGACAATTTGTTGTAATGTAAAAGAGGGTTACTTGGTCATTTTTAATGTTGTATAGGGGTATGGATATTCACGAAAAAATGGCATGAGACCCCCTACACAATTGGACCAAGTTTGAAGTCATTTAGACAAGTATTACTATGTTTTTGGTCGTTTTTTCTCAGGTCAGTCATGGAAATGAGGAAATTGGGCATTTAATTAGAGAGCCAAATTTTGGAAAAAGTGATTATAGTCACTTGGGGTGGCCAAGTAAATGTTCTAATGTTTATATTAGGTTCCTAAGACAAATTTAAGACCCAAAGGGGTCCCCACAAACAATCATGTAACAAGTTTTGAGTTGCTGACTCTAGGGGGTGCCCCCTTCTCTCTTTGATTGGTTGGTTGAGCTGAAGTCAAAGGAAGGGGCCCCACTATGATGGTTTCCTCCCAATTTTACATAGAAATAAGGTTAAAATCATTAATTTGGGGGTTTCTCTCTCCATATTTGAGATCTCAAACCATGGGTTTTCCCTCCTTGAGCAAATTTGCCCCCCTCTCTTGGCCCCTTCTCCCCCTCGTGACACTTGTCTAGCATGCAAAGAGCCTCTCTCTTTCATTTTTCCTATTTAAGGAGGCATTCCCTCCTCATTTTAGTTACACACACACACATTCTCTCTCTTTCTCTTGCTCTCATTCCATAGCTCTTGCTTTGGCCATTGTAATTTTCAGCCATTTGGCTTTGTCAATAATTTTTTTTTGGAGGAATCCGATGTCCTTTGTGCTCATTGATAGTTTGCTGCTATGCTCAAGTAACTACATAAGATAGGGAGGCCACATAAGCATACTAATTTTCTTTGGTAAGATTTATGGTATTTGTATTCCATAGATTTTGTGAGTTCTCTTTCTTGTATCTAAAGAAGTTCATATCTTTTCTAGATTGAAATTTATGATTTCTTTGCTCATCATTTGGTTCTCACCTCTTTGTAGTTTGGTAGTAAAAAATCTTATTAGTTGTAGGTATATGGATTGAGGAGTGGGATTCCAAGCTTGGATGCCCCATTGTTTGATTTCTAGAAGAGCCAAGGGCAAAATTTCCTCTATCTTTACACATAATTTTTTGCATTTTAGTCTTAGGTAGTTGGGTTCTTTAAGTCTGATTTTTACTCATATTCACTCAAATCATCTTAACATTATTCTCTTGGAAACTTTGTATAAATTTTGTATATATATTGCACTAACATACTAACCTCCCCAAAGTGATTTTGGGCATATTGCATAATTTTCTGTTTGCTGGTTTTAGCAGGTTGGTGACAAAACACGACAAAACTTTGCATAATTTCGACCATATAAGAGTTTTAAGGCCACCCCAAAGGAAGAGCTTCAAGACCCTCTCTAGAAAGGGGAAAACACGGTTTTTCTCACTCTCTTTACCTCTTTCTTTACGTTGAAATTTAAGCCTTTGTAACAAGTCCAAGAGAGTCTCTTGGACTTGATTTCTTGCTTTGCATTTTCAGTTAAATCAAGTCTCATTTATTTTCCATCCATTGCTAGCAAAAGAAGTTGGGCTTGCCCACCTTTGCATGAGCAATTATTGATTGGCGTAGGTTTACATTAGTTAGAGTTTCATTTTGTTTTATTTTCTTATTTATTTTTTCCCACACCTTGCAATTGATTTGACTATGCCATCCTTGCAAAATCGTGTAGGCTAGTGTTTTTTTTTTGTTATTTTCATTTGCCCACACCTTGCAAGTTGTTCGGCTTTTCCATCCTTGTGAAATCGTGTTGGTTTGTATTTTTTAATTATTTTATTTTTAGTTTCCCACACCTTGCAAGTAATTTGGCTATCCCATCCTTGCAATATCATGCTGGTTTGCATTGTTAATAATTGTTAGATTATTCATTCGTTTAAAATAAACCTTGCCCCAATCTTCGTCGCGTATCCATTCCCTTGTCGGTTGGTCAGATCCTGGGTGACATGAAAGGGAGAAGATTTGAGTTGGCTAGAATAATAGGCATTTCAATCCACTATTGCAAGATTCTGAAAAAGATGATAAGTGTGTGGAGCTATAGGGGTAGAGGTCGCTGGGGGCCTCGTGGCACTCTGTGTCCTCCTGTTGAGCACCCGACTAGTTCTTGGGACTAACTTGTGGATCTAGGAGGGAGCCTTGTGCTCTCTTATTGAGCACCCAATAGTTTCTCTCAGTTGAGTGATAAGGGTTGGAGGTAGACACATCAGTTAGTTGGTTTATTTCTCATGCAAACACATTAATCCACTAAGTTGAAGAAAGACCTTAAAATAAATTAAAATTTATTGGACCACTTGCACAACATCACGATCTTTCATTTTGATTACTATTACAATCATCATTTATTTGTTTCAGTTCTACTTCAAGCTCATCTCATACACATTAGTTCATTTGCTTAAAGTATTTTACATTTGATGAATGTGGTCTTTTGCTTATTGTGGTGAGCGAATGATTTAGAGCAATTTGTACATTTTGACAGTTTCATTGTAATCTTTGTTTGACTCCATAGCCCGATTTAGGCAGTCATTGGTTTAGTAATACTATATTTCTCTTGGAATAATATTTGTTTTACAAAAAAAGAAATATTTGCTTGTCATTTGAAGTTGTTGCATTTCTGCATGATTGATTGCCGTAAAGTTTAAATTAATTTATTCATCTTCTAACTCCTAAAACACAACCTTTGAAACATAATAAATAGGAACTACCCCCCAGGACCTTTTAGGAGTTCGGTCTAAACGGAGGAGTTAAGAACTAAGGTGACATTGGGTTCTAAACTCATAGGTGCCCTTGGGAATACACCTAGTGGTTGGAAGACTTTTCCACGGTCAAGTGTGTTTTAGGCATCGACATTTTCTGCGTCGTTGTCGGGGACAAGTCTTTTTGTTCTCGGAGCACGACTTTTTCTTTCATGTTGGCTTTTGTTTTGTTTGATGAATGTTTAGAGTAGATCTTTATTATTCATCTGGCGACTCCACTAACCTTTTGTTTTGTAATTTACAAGAAAACCAAAAATAGTTTTAGGTTTTTTTGTGAGAAATTTATAATGCATATTTTTCTTCTCACATGGCGACTCCATTGAAAGGATAAAACCCCGTTTCTCATGAAATTGCTGAGATTGATTTTGTAGATGAGCCCATTGTTTTATAGCTCCAATCAAGTTCGAAATGCATGATTAACTCATATATGTTCTATTAGTAACCATTATGGATGACGAATAATCCAGAGCAGAAATTTCAAATACATATCCGACCATTGACTTCTTAATAAATGTGTCCTTGCTTTGGTTGGTAACCAATACCAAGACAAATACTTTTAAGGTCGATAAAATGCTTAGGTTGTTGCATTGGATATTTGAGTTTACCTAAGATGTTATTTTATCTTTGCTTAGGATAGGAAAATAAGCTCCTTAAAGTGAGCGTTTTCTTTTTGCATTTCCTTTTGGTATTTAGGTTTCTTTTAGTTTCTAATAAAGAAACCTATGGGTCATTGGAATTTTTCATAAAACTTGTGCTACTAAAGTTTTCTTGTCAAGCTGAGATGTTTCTACATATTATAAGAACCAGAGATTCTAGATTTCTCGTATCCTCTTCTTACTTGAAGACCAAATCGAGCACATGTCCCACAGTTGGAGCCAGAATAATGACCACCAAAACCAACTAATTTGAAAACGATGTACAATGCGCATGTTGGATGTGCCTTGAATATAAGAACGAAGTACTTAATGATTATATCAAGCGAGGTAGCTCTTCTTCTCTTATTCTCTCTATGAAATTTCTGCACCCCTATGGGGGATTTTGTAAGGACATGTCAGCATGAAGGTCTAGTTTTTGGTAACTTAGTCACCTAAGACTTATTCATTAGGAAAGTCCTTTCATCGAGTGTTTTTTCACTTGGATAATTAAAATTTATTTTTAGAGATTTCAATAATTTGAGTTTTTCACTCAAAATTACCTCCAAAGTGGTGAAAGGTGTTTTAGTGATTGAGTCCATCGGGTGATTGGGGCCTAGGAATGTTCTATATTACCATGATAGACATTATCTAGAGCACATCTAGAGTCTTGCGAAATTTCATTAATTTTTGCATAGGTTTTCTTAATTTTTGGTCATTAAAAATTGTCAATCGGGACAATTTGTTGTAATGTAAAAGATGGTTACTTGGTCCTTTTTAATGTTGTATAGGGACATGGATACTCAATACAAATGACATGAGACGCCCTACACCCTTGGGCCAAGTTTGAAGTCATTCAAACAAGTATTCTATGATTTTGGTCACTTTTTCCTAGGTCAGTCATGGAAATCAGGAAATTGGGCATCTAATTAGAGAGCCAGATTTTGGAAAAGTGACTATAGTCACTTGGGGTGTCCAAGTAAAGTTTCTAATGTTTATTTTAGTTTCCTAAGACAAATTTAAGACCCAAAGGGGTCCCAACTAGCAAGCATGTAACAATTTTTGAGTTGACGACTCTAGGGGGTGCCCCTTCTCTTTTGATTGGTTGGGTGAGCTAAAGTCAATGGAAGGGGCCCCACTATGGTGGTTTCCTCCCAATTTGACATAGAAATCAGGTTAAAAGAATTAAATTGGGGGTTTCTCTCTCCATATTTGAGATCCAAAACCATGGTTTTTCCCTCCTTGAGCAAATCCCCTCCCGCTCTCTTGGGCCCCCCTCTCTCCCTTGTGGCACTTGTCTAGCATGCAAAGAGTCTCTCTCTTTAATTTTTCCTATTTAAGGAGGCTTTCCCTCCTCATTTTGGTTACACACACACACCCACCCTGTTGCTCATGCTCTCATTCTTTCTCTTGCTCTCATTCCATAGCTCTTGCTTTGGCCATTGTAATTTTCAGCCATTTGACTTTGTTAATAAAAAATATTTGGAGGAATCCGGTGTCCTTTGTGCTCATTGATAGTTTGATTTTATGCTCAAGTAAAAACATAAGCTAGGGAGGCCATGGAAGCATACTAATTTGCTTTGGGAATATTTATGGTATTTGTATTCCATAGATTTTGTGAGTTCTCTTTTTTGTTGTTGTTGTAAGTTCAGGTCTAATCTATTAAGTAAAGATAAAATACAGGTAGTGATACAAGTTTGTGTGTTGCTAGAACACAAAATCAGTCCAAACTGGGCGTTCTAAAAGTATAAAAAATGATCCTCCCCGTAGAGGGGAAAATAGATCTTAGACAGTTCAAAAATACAAAACATAGTATTTGAAAGCAAAACAAACTGGGACTATACCGTAGTCAATTACTAGACCACCAAAACATAAAAAATGTGTAATCTGGACAGTTGGAGGAGCGGAACCTAGACACCTAGACAATTGAAGGACACCTGGACAGTTGGAGGAGCGAAACCTGGACGCCTGTCCTCAGAGTGGCTCATATGGATCCTCAGTGATTAGGCAACAATACTCAGTGCCCCATTGGGGAACCTGTTGCGTGCCTTGATCCCACTTTGATTTCTTGTTGGCACCTGTGGAGCCATTGTTCATGGAATTGTTGGAGTCCGGTGTTGGTTTCTTGATCGGCAAAGGTGACGTCTTTCTGGAGACAATTCATTTCTTCCTTGCGAACTGCCTTTGAGGAGCACTGAGAGTGCTTTGACCAGGGGGAGGAGGAGAAGGGGGAGTGGGGAGAAGAGGTGGAGGAGGGGGCGGGGACGGAGGCATAGGGGGCGGAGGGGGTGGAGGAGGAGCGGATGGGGGTGGTTAAGCCGGGTCAGGAATATCATTGACGGCTCACAGAATGAGTTTGGTGAGCAGATTTTTGAAGACCCCTAATAGTTTTCTTTGCGGAAGGTGATGCGGGTGGCAGTAGAAATGGCGCCCAAGAGTTCATCTTCCAAATCCTCGACGAGGATTCTTACCGGAGCCGGGAACTCAGCCTCGAATTCCCTGTTGTTGGCATTTGGATAGAAAGGTGGTTCTTCTGGGTCACCAACTTTGTTGCGTCCTCTTCCTCCTCTGGGGGGTCTTCTTCCACCTTTGAGAGGCACTCTTTATCTTGGCGGCATGTGGTTCGTAGAGGGCGTGTGACAAAAACCGATAGCCGAAGAGCAGAGCAGACGAGGATTGCAATGGTGGAGCTCGTGGCTAATGCAAGCTACAGAGGAGCGTGTGGCTGATATAGGCCGCGGTGGAGAATTTGGTGAAGCTAGCTTGGACATGTAGGGGATGCTCTGAATGCAGATGGTGGAGAAAATGAAATGGAGGACGAGAGACTAAGTCAAAGCCATAATGCACCCCGCCCAAAGACCTTCCATGCGAGCCTTAATGGCTCTGTACCCGGCCTGCTCGACCTTAATTTTCGAGGGGACTGAGCCTGTCGGCATTGCTGTGGGTACTTGCGTCATCAATGAAACTATCTGATTGCCAGTTGCTAGCAGTGTAATATCCGTTCATGTCATGGGCCTGAAAGGTGTCTATCTCCAGAGGTGGCGTGTTTGCATGCTGCGAGTCGTCATCCATCTGATTGGCCACGTCATCCAGGGCCACGGTCATGACAACATCCTCGTCCTCCTCGTCATCCCGAGCCTCCATCACGACCACACCGTCATCATTCGGGGACCGCATCCAAGTTTGCGCCATCCTGTATCTTGGTTGTCCTCCACGCCATTCTGATCCGCCTCTGTACCCACAACCATGGCCACACCGTCCCTGACTAACTTGTCCTCTGTGTACCCGGTCATGTCACCTGCATCCAGGGAGTGGTCTTTGGAAGCTATTTGTAAGCATTCCTGCTTAAACCTGATGTCTGGTATTTCCCCTAGCTTGAAGATCTGGATGAAGGAGTGGGAAAGAACTCCTTTGTTTTCCAAAGTGTCTTCAAGGGATTTAGCTTTATGCCTAACATGTTGGAAGGTAATTGCCATAGGTTATGAGAGAAGGTTCACTAGTTGTTGCAGTTCATACTCCAGTATCATTCGGGGATCGCATCCAAGTTCGCGCCATCCTGTATCTTGGTTGTCCTCCACGCCATTCTGAGCCGCCTCTGTACCCACAACCATGGCCACACCGTCCCTGACTAACTTGTCCTCTGTGTACCCGGTCATGTCACCCGCATCCAGGGAGTGGTCTTTGGAAGCTATTTGTAAGCATTCCTCCTTAAACCTGATGTCTGGTATTTCCCCTAGCTTGAAGATCTAGATGAAGGAGTGGGAAAGAACTCCTTTGTTTTCCAAAGTGTCTTCAAGGGATTTAGCTTTATGACTGACATGTTGGAAGGTAATTGCCATAGGTTATGAGAGAAGGTTCGCTAGTTGTTGCAGTTCATACTCCAGTATCTAGGAGAAAGAAACTTTACTGCTGCTTGAGCCATTTTGAAGTTTGGTGGCCATATTCAATATGAGTGTTGAATCTCCTTCCACAACGAGGGGGAGAAGTCCCTGATTTCTTGCGCTAATGATGCCTTGCAGCAATCCCATTAGTTCTGCAGCATTATTGCTTTCCAACCCTAATTTTTTGTAATAAATGATGCAGATTTGTCCCCTGCCATTTCTGAAAGCTCCTCCAAAGACTGCTTGGCCTAGATTCCCCTTCGAAGCGCCATCAAAGTTGAGCTTGAACGAGCCTTGGGGCGAGGGGGACCAGGAGTCCGAAGAACTGGGCCTGAGTTGAGGATTCCTTAAGAGATCCCTTTGCACCATGGAGGTGATGAGCCAGTTGCAGAGGATATTTTTTTCTTGAGGGTTGGCTTGAAAGTCCTGATCCAACTAGATGGTCAGCATCGTGGTTTCTTTGATATTCAATCTTATATGGTTCCAGATGGTGCCAATAGGGCTTGTTTTTCCTTCAAATATTTTGTTATTTCTTTCCTTCCAAATGTTCCAGATGAGGAGCCCAGGAAGGAGCTTCCAAAGTCTGTTGAGAATGGGATTTTCATAAGGGTGATCATGCCAGTTCTTGATGGTGTTAGTGATTACAAACTCAGTTCTCTTTCTTGCAGCTAAAGAACTTCATATATTTTCTAGTTTGAAATTTATCATTTCTTTGCTCATCATTTGGTTCTCACCTCTTTGTAGTTAGTAAAAATATTATTAGTTGTAGGTATACATATTGAGGAGTGGGATTCCAAGCTTGGATGCCCCATTTCTTGATTTCTTGAAGAGCTAAGGACAAAATTTCCTCTTTCTTTACACATAAATTTCTGCATTTTAGTCTTAGTTAGTTGGGTTATTCAACTCTGATTTTTACTCATATTCACTTAATTTATCTCAACACTGTTCTCTTGGAAACTTTGTATAAATTTTGTATATATATTGCACTAAGATACTAACCTCCCCAAAGTCATTTGGGTCATATTACATCATTTTCTGTTTGTTTGTTTTTAGCAGGTTGGTGACAATACAAGGTGAAAATTTGCCTAATTTCAACCATAGAAGAGTTTTAAGGCCACCTTGAAGGAAGAGCTTCAAGGCCCTCTCAAGAAAGGGGGAAAACACAGTTTTTCTCACTCTGTTTACTTCTTTCTTTACACTAAAATTTTAGCCTTTGTAACAAGTCCAAGAGAGTCTCTTGGACTTGATTTCTTGCTTTGTATTTTCAGTTAAATCAAGTCTCAGTTATTTTCCATCCATTGCTAGCAAACGAATTTGGGCTTGCCCACCTTTGCATGATCAATTGTTGATTGGCGTGGGTTTAGATTAGTTAGAGTTTCATTTTGTTTTTATTTTTTTATTTATTTTTTCCCACACCTTGCAAGTGATTTGGCTATCCCATCCTTGCAAAATTGTGTTGACTAGTGTTTTTTTTGTTAATTTCATTTGCCCACACCTTACAAGTGATTCGGCTTTGCCATCCTTGTGAAATCGTGTTGGCCTGTATTTTTAATTCTTTTATTTTTATTTTCCCACACCTTGCAAATGATTCAGCTATGCCATCCTTGTAATTTCATGCTGCTTGCATTGTTAATATTTTTAAAATTTTTCATTCGTTTAAAATAAACCTTGCCCCATTCTTCGCCCCGTATTAACTCCCCTTGTCGGTTGGTTCGACCTAGGAGAGAAGAAAGGGAGAAGATTTGAGTTGGATAGAATATAGGCATTTCAATCGACTATTGGAAGATTGTGAAAAATATGATTAATGTGTGGAGATAGAGGGGTATAGGTCATTGGGGGCCTCGTGGCACTCGGTGTCCTCCTGTTGAGCACCTGGCTAGTTCTTGGGACTGACTTGTGGAGCTAGGAGGGAGCCTTGTGCTCTCTTGTTGAGCACCCAACAGTTTCTCTCAGTTAAGGGATAAGGGTTTGAGGTAGACACATTAGTTGGTTGATTTATTTCTCATGCAAACACATTAATCCCCTAAATTGAAGAAAGGCCTTAAAATAAATTAAAATCTATTGGACCACTTGCACAACATCATGATCTTTCATTTTGATTATTGTTGCAGTCATCTTTTATTTGTTTCAATTCTACTTCAAGCTCATCTAACACACTTTAGTTCATTCGCTTAAATTATTTTACATTTGATGAATGTGGTCTTTTGATTATTGTGGTGAGTGAATGATTTAGAGCAATTTGTACATTTTTTGCAATTTCATTTTTGTTTGTGATTCCGTAGCCTGATTCAAGCAGGCACTAGTTTAGTAATACTATATTTCTCTTGCAATAATATTTGGTTTAAAAATAAAGAAAGATTTGTTTGTCATTTAAAACTGTTGCATTTTTGCATGATTGATTGCCATAAAGTTTAAATTAATTTATTCATCTTCTAACTCCTAAAACACAACCTTTGAAACACAGTAAATAGGGACTACCCCCTTGAACCTTTTAGGAGTTTGGTCTAAACGGAGGAGTTAAGAACTAAAGTGACATTGGGTTCTAAAATCATAGGTTCCCTCGGGAACACACCTAGTGGTTGGAATACTTTTCCACAATCAAGTGTGATTTAGGCGGCAACATTTTTGGCGCCGTTGTTGAGGACAAGTCTTTTTGTTCTCGGAGCAGGACTTTTTCTTTCATGTTGGCTTCTGCTTTGTTTGATGAATGTTTAGAGTATATCTTTATTATTCATCTGGTGACTTCACTAACCTTTTTGTTTTGTAATTTACAAGAAAACCAAAAATAGTTTTAGTTGTTTTGAGAGAATTTTATAATGTATTTTCTTCTCACATGGCGATTCCATTGAAAGGATAAAACCATGTTTCTCATAAAATTGCTGAGATTGATTTTGTAAAAGAGCCCATTGTTTGATAGCTCCAATCCAGTTCGAAATGCATGATTAACTCATATTTATCCTATTAGTTACCATTATGGATGAGGAAGAATCCAAAGCAGAAATTTCAAATACATATCCTCCTATTGACTTCTTAGGCATCCCGGACTTTCTAAACCATGAGCCATGTTTTTCAAAGGAGGGAAGTGTTATGCTTCCTATTTTTTTTGGAAATGGTGATTCAGCTGTTTGTCACATCATATATTTTCTTTCATTTTTGGTAAATGATGTCAACGTACTTCATCAAGATAGTAAGATGCAGGTATTTGTTAGTACACTAAGTGAGGATGCTTGGATGTGGTATTATGGTCTTCCTGATAAAAGAATTACGTCCCTTGAAAATTTCTTGCAACTTTTTTTTAAGAGGTGGCATAATGGCGAGGAAGATATGGCGACTACTTTAGAGAAGGGTTTTGACCAAATAAAAAGGATAAGAGAACAAGTTGAGCAACACCTCGATGATCATCTCAATGAAAAAGTTTATCAAAATCCAGACATTGCTGAAGATCCTCCTCATGACACCACAATAGAAACTATTGAAGATTGGGGATCTTTCCATGATCATTTTAGTGAAGATGATCACATTTTCAACCAAGACCCACCTCAAGAAGAAACCATTATAGAGGCTTGTAATGAAACTTATGAAGAAATTCATGAGGTTTGTAATGTGTATGATGACACCCTTCCATGTTCACCACTTAGGGATGAAGTTTTGGAATGTTTTACTGCTTGTAATATTTTTGACACCAAAACTTCTAAGGATGATCGTTGTGAACATGAGGATATTAGTTATACCCAGGGGCCAAGAATGTGATACTAGCGATGAAGACTCTCTCATCACTGACGCAGTTGGAAATGATGACTATTGGACTTTTATTAAAAATCCAATATATGAGAATTTTGAAAATATTTTGAGAATCCCATCGATGACATGCCCAAAGAAGGGAGTGTGGATCTTGAGACTTTGGGGGATCTTGGTATGGAAGGTGAATGTTCAATTTTTCCATATGATTATTCAAAGACATATGATTATTCAGAGTCGTGTCATTCATAATCGTACACAAGTATCAATAATAAAGACTTGGAGAAAGAGTAAAAATAAGATCTAGATTGGGTGCAATTAATTGAAGAACAATCACAACTTTCATTTTCATTTACAGAGGTTCCTTATGATTTGGCACACATTGGGGCTTATACAGAGAATTACCATTCGATAAACCTTGTTGAACAATGCGACGGAGTGGTCGATGTGCCTCATCAGAAAAATGTGTACATTAGTCCTATCCAATCTTGGATAGAAGAAGCCTGTCGGAAAACCTGTCAGTTTGGGAAGCAGATTGATCACATTATCCATGCTTATGATTCCCCATCTCTCTTGCCATTATGGATCATCACGCAAGTTTGCATTTATTAATAAATGTGTCCTTGCTTTGGCTTGTAACCAATGCCAAGACAAATAGTTTTAAGGTCGATAAAATTCTTAGGTGGTTGCATTGGATATTTGAGTTTACCTAAGATGTTATTTATTTTGCTTAGGATAGGAAAATAAGCTCCTTAAATTGAGCATTTACTTTCTGCATTTCTTTTTGTATTTAGGTTTATTTTAGTTTCTAATAAAGCAACCTATGGTTCTTTGGACTTTTCCATAAGACTTGTGCTACTAAGGTTTTCTTGTCAAGTTTACATCCTTTTACTGATTATAAGAACCAGAGATTATGGAGTTCTTGTATCCTCTCCTTTCCTGAAGACTAGATCGAGCACACATCCCACAGTTTGAGCCAGAATGTTGACCACCAAAACCAGCTAGGTGGACAACGATGTACCATGCACATGTTGGATGTCCCTTAAAGATAAGAATCAAGTACTTAATGATTATATCAATTGAGAAAATTGTTCTTCTCTTCTTCTCTCTATGAAATTTCCGCATCCCTGCGGGGGATTTTCTAAGGATATATCAACTTGAAGGTCTAGTTTTTTGTAACTTAATCACCTAAGACTTATTCATTAGGGAAGTCCTTTGATCGAGTTTTTTTTCACTTGGATAATTAAAAATTATTTTTAGAGATTTTAATTATTTGAGTTTTTCACTCAAAATTACCTCCAAAGTGGTGAAAGGTGTTCTAGTGATTGAGTACATGAGGTTATTGGGCCCTAGGAATTTTCTATATTACCATTATAGACATTATCCAGAGTCTTGCGGAATTTCATTAATTTTTGCATAGGTTTTTTTAATTTTTGGTCATTAAAAATTGTCACTCAAGACAATTTGTTGTAATGTAAAAGAGGGTTACTTGGTCCTTTTAATGTTGTATATGGGTATGGATATTCAATACAAATGAAATGAGACCCCCTACACCCTTGGGCCATTTTTGAAGTCATTCAGACAAGTATTACTATGGTTTTGGTCACTTTTTTTAAGGTCAGTCATGAAAATCAAGAAATTGGGCATTTAATTAGAGAGCTAAATTTTGGAAAAGTGACTATAGTCACTTGGGGTGGCCAAGTAAAGGTTCTAATGTTTATATTAGGCCCCTAAGATAAATTTAAGCCCAAAGCGCCCCCCACCCCCCCCAAAGCAAACATGACAAGTTTTGAGTTGTTGACTCTAGGGGGGTGCCCCCTTCTCTCTTTGATTGGTTGGGTGAGCTAAAGTCAATAGAAGGGGCTCCACTATGGTCATTTCCTCCCCATTTGACTTAGAAATAAGGTTAAAAGAATTAAATTGGAGGTTTCTCTCTCCATATTTGAGTTCTCAAACCATGGTTTTGCCCTCCTTGAGCAAATTTGCCCCCCTCTCCCCCTTGTGACACTTGTCTAGCATGCAAAGAGCCTCTATATTTCATTTTTCCTAGTTAAGGAGGATTTATCTCCTCATTTTTGTTACACACACACAACCACTCTCTTGCTCATGCTCTCATTCTTTCTCTTGCTCTCATTCCATAGTTCTTGCTTTGGCCATTGTAATTTTCATTCTTTTGGCTTTGTTAATCAAAAAAATTTGGAGGAATCCGGCGTCCTTTGTGCTCATTGATAGTTTGCTTCTATTCTCAAGTAAATACATAATCTAGGGAGGCCACGAAAGCATACTAATTTTATTTGGTAAGATTTATGGTATGTGTATTCATAGATTTGGTGAGTTCTATTTCTTGTAGCTAAAGAAGTTCATATATTTTCTAGTTTGAAATTTATGATTTATTTGCTCATCATTTGGTTCTCGCCTCTTTATAGTTTTGTAGTAAAACTCTTATTAGTTGCAGGTATAGAGATTGAAGAGTGGGATTCCAAGCTTGGATGCCCCATTGCTTGATTTCTTGAAGATCCAAGGACAAAATTTCCTCTTTCTTTACACATATATTTCTGCATTTTAGTCTTAGTTGGTTGGGTTCTTCAAGTCTGATTTTAAGTCATATTCACTCAAATTATCTCAACATTATTCTCTTGGAAAGTTCGTATAAATTTTGTATATATATTGCACTAACATACTAACCTCCCCAAAGTGATTTGGGGCATATTACATTATTTTTTGTTTGATGGTTTTTAGCAGGTTGGTGACAAAACAGGGCAAAAATATTCCTAATTTCAGCCATAAAAGAGTTTTAAGGCCACACCAAAGGAAGAGCTTCAAGGCCCTCTCAAGAAAGGGGAAAAACACAGTTTTTCTCACTCTCTTTATGTCTTTTTTTATGCTGAAATTTCATTCTTTGTAACTGGTTCTCTTGGACTTGATTTCTTATTTTGCACTTTTAGTTAAATCAAGTCTCATTTATTTTACATCCATTGCTAGCAAAATAAGTTGGGCTTTCCCACCTTTGCATGAGCAATTGTTGAAGTTTCAGATTAGTTGGAGTTTCATTTTGTTTTTGTTTTCTTACTTATTTTTGCCCAGACCTTGCAAGTGATTTGGCTATGGCATCCTTGCAAAATTGTGTCTGCTAGTGTTTTTTTTTTGTTATTTTCATTTGCCCATACCTTACAAGTGATTCGGCTTTTCCATCCTTGTGAAATCGTGTTGGCTTGTATTTTTTAATTATTTTATTTTTATTTTTCCACACCTTGCAAGTGATTCGGCTATGCCATCCTTGCAATATCGTGTTGGCTTGCATTGTTAAATTCTTCATTTGTTTAAAATAAACCTTGCCCCAAGCTTCACCTCGTATTCACTCCCCTTGTCGGTTGGTCCAACTCTGGGTGATAAGGAATGGAGAAGATTTGAGTTGGCTAGAATAATAGGCATTTCAGTCCATTATTGCAAGATTGAGAAAAATAGGATTAGTGTGTGGAGCTAGAGGGGTAGAGGTTGTTGGGGGCCTCGTGGCACTCTGTGTCCTCCTGTTCAACACCTGACTAGTTCTTGGGATTGACTTGTGGTGCTAGGAGGGAGCCTTGCGCTCTCTTGTTGAGCACCCAACCATTTCTCTCAATTGAGGGATAAATGTTGGAGGTATACACATTAGTTAGTTGGTTTATTTCGCATGCAAACACATTAATCCCCTAAGTTGAAGAAAGACCTTAAAATAAATTAAAATCTATTGGACCACTTGCACAACATCACGATCTTTCATTTTGAATACTATTGCAGTCATCATTTATTTGTTTCAGTTCTACTTCAAGTTCATCTCGTACACTTTTGTTCATTTGCTTAAAGTATTTTACATTTGAGGAATGTGGTCTTTTGATTATTGTGGTGAGCGAATGATTTAGAGATAGTTGTGCATTTTGGAAATTTCATTGTAATCTTTGTTTGTAACTCCATAGCCCGATTCAGGCAGGTACTAGTTTAGTAATACTATATTTCTCTTGCAATAATATTGGGTTTACGAATAAAGAAAGATTTGCTTGTCATTTGAAATTGTTAAATTTCTGCATGATTGATTGCCATAAAGTTTAAATTAATTTATTCATCTTCTAACTCCTAAAACACAAACTTTGAAACATAGTAAATATGGACTACCCCCCTGGACCTTTTAGGAGTTGGGTCTAAACAGAGGAGTTAAGAACTTAGGTGGCATTGGGTTCTAAACTCATAGTTGCCCTTAGGAACACACCTAGTGGTTGGAAGAATTTTCCACGGTCAAGTGTGTTTTAGGTGACAACACCACTTATTTGTACCTTTCCACAATTCCCATATGATGAAACAAGACGAAGTCCTCCAATAAGGGGGATTTTCTTTCCAAGAAAGAAAACAGTCAGATAACATGCTCCTGGATCTAGTCCGAAGGACAGTTTAAAAACCACACCACCTTCTTCCAAACATATATTGAAAAGGGACATGTAACAAATAGATGATAAATAGATTCATCAGCCATGCCACAAACTAGATAAATACTAAGACCGATCATACCTCGCTTGGAAATGTTGTCCCACAATAAGAGGTGATTATCCAATGCAAGCCAACAGTAGATAGGTATTCTTAAAGGCACCTGCCAAGACCAAATATCATACCACCATTTCCAATCAACGACCACCTCCTCTGTTAGACACTGATATGCAAACTGCGTCGAAAGGTCACTCGAGCCTTTGTTATATGTCCACTTGAGTTCATCACAGGGGTCATCGAGAGTTGTAGAACCCTTTTGCAGACCAATGATATATTCCGACCATTCAAGACTCAGCCTACTTAGAGGTGGAACACATAATGCTTGAAACTCTATAATTCATAATTTCCATAGTTTCAATTTATGAACATCAAAATTTAAAAAAAAAACATTGCTTTTGTAATTACCTTCATGCTTTTGTCAAGAGAACGAAAAAAATACTGATGCTTTCATTTTCTATATTTCATCACTTTTGTGACAATGAGACATCAAAATTTCTATCCAAATGCAGTAGTGGGTTTAAGTATAGCTTCTTCAAAAGTGTTCACATAACGTTGTTTACCTGGTTTTGTACCTTACCACTAACTAACTAACTAATAATACAATGTGTATATATTATAATTGCTTCAAGTTGTATTGTTTATCCACCACAATACGATTTAAAATTTTAATTTTTACTAAATTTATTCAATTCACTTTTGGTTTTAAATGTCCACTTTTAGAGAACAAGAGCCACGAGGTGGCAATGTCCCTGACATTGCATCCGTGATAACTAGTAGTTTGCAATTTCCTATGCAAAAAGTTAAAACTTAATATAAATAGATTAAATTTTGTTATAGCCTACTTAAAACTCAATAACAATAGAATAAATGTTGTTATAGCCTACTTAGGCATCCTTTTGAGGACGGTAGAGATTTGATTACTTAGAAGACTCTAGACTCAAGTTCTATTTCAATGGATCCAAAGTGAGGATGAGCTTTACCAGCTTTGCGAGAACGACTACTACATCTCAAATAGGCCATGAAGGACATAAAGACAAGCCTACATACAAAGTGGGATGAACCATTTTTTATTAGCTAGACGATAAATTTCTGATGCTTGTTAGGTGGTTAAGTTAATTCCTTTAGTATTGGATTTGGAAACCAACTTCTCCTTCTAAAATGGTACCCACCTCTCTCTTGGAGTTGCACATTTGGGCTTGAAAAGCAACTTATCATCTAAACGAAGGGTAGAAAGGCAAAAGAAAGGCAATGAAAGTGAGAGCAAGACTCCATATACAATCTTTCTAGGTAAAATTTGTGTTCATTGTAGGAAGTGCCATATTCAAAATATGACATTTTCCATTCCATAGGTCTATTAAGAGTTTTGGATCAGCTATAAATTATAAATAAAATATATATGATATTAAATTGTCCCAAATATAATTAAATAAAATAAACACACTTAATGTAGATAAAAATTTAGATAATTTAAATAATATTTTAAGTTTAACATCAAAATGAATCTACAATTTTTTTTTAATTTCACATAAAATCAAGACAATAAATATATTTTAAGAAATCAATATTAAATCTTATTAAAATTTCCAACTCACTTATCAAAACATATTTTTTCATAATGTTACATATAACTCTCATTAACTTTATAAATGGAAACCCAAAATCTCTTCACCCTTAACATTCACAATACCTTTTAACACTCATTTTCACTAACATTGCAAACATTTAAATTGATTTTTCAAGAGAAGGCTATCATTACATTCCCTTTTTTAAGATAGTAATTAATTTGAAAACTATTAATTAATTTTGTGTTTTGCCTCTTAATAAGGGCATTAATTGTGCTACTGGTAGATATGCTTGTCCCCTTCAGGGTAAAAAGAACAAAACAAATGAATTGTTCAATGAATCGAAAGATATTCTTTTTTTTTCATATAAAAAAAACACAATATTATATATTAATATTTGTAAAGTTGTTACAAGCTAGAGACATCCATAAACATGACAGCGGAAGCCAAAATATATGAAGAAGCCATTGATAGTCGTAGAAATGACAGAGATGGGCCAAAATGAGGAAATCGGCCTTGACAAAGAAAAATGGTCCTACAAGAGAGAAAAGAGAGACCACCGATGGAACTGGGAAATGGGAAAAAGAGGCCGAGCCGAAATGCTTACAAAGTAAGAAAACCAACTAGAAGGCTGCCAACCGGTCCCTCCCACCCACCAGAACATTCCCCTTCCAATGCTCAAAATCGACGAAACCCACGTCTTCCTGAAGCACCAACTTGGAAAGGGCATCTGCATGAGCATTTTGCTCACGGAAGATATGTGAAAAGGTTAGTGCCTGAAAAGAAGCTATCAGTTCCTGTAACTGGCGCAACCATGGCTCCAGATGTAGAACGCAGATGTTATGAAGACCCATAGCCCAGTCAACAATGACTTTTGAGTCACCGTATATGTGGATCCCGTCCACTCCAAGGGAAGAAGAAAACCGAAGTAGAATCCACAGTGATAGGAGTTCGCCTTCGGTATTGGAGCCTGGAGTGCAGTTCATCCAAATTTTATAGTAGCTTTGGTCTGCCAACACCAGGATTGCCCCCACATCACAGAGGATTGAGGAAGCCTGGGATGAACAATCAAAGAATCCCACCATGCTGTGATCGGGAGACAACTCTTTATGAATCCTTGGAGTCTTATCAATTCTATTGCCGAAAGAGTTGTCACCACCAGAGATGTAAAATGCATTCAAACATCTGTCAACGGCCACAGTTGGGCTCGGCACCACTCCTTCAAATATGAGTATGTTCCGACAACACCATATCTCCCAAATGCCACATAACAAGGCAGAGTAATACCTGTAGGAAACCTCTGGTGCTAGGAAATATTGAAGCAGGAGGAAAGAGTTTGACCTCTCCATAGATTATCAACACCATACAAATGTCCAATGATCGCCCATATGGATTGACAGAAGCTACAGGCTATGAATAAATGGCAAATGTCTTCCCCAAACTGCCCACATAACAAACAAATACCAGGGCCTTCCTAACCTCTTCGAAGAAGATTATCCCAAGTCAGCAACCTATTCTCCAATGCCAGCCAGTAGAAAATGACAATGTGGGGAGGGGTTTTCCATCTCCATAGCTAGAACCACCACTCACGGCGCCCAACAAAAGCTTCCATAAGTAAATGATATGCCCGCCTAACTGAAATTTGGCCAGAGTCTGGATCATATGTCCACTTAATACAGGCAGGCGCTTTGTCCAGTGTAATCGCTCCCATATGGAGACCGCACACCTAGGAAGTCCATTCTGGACCCATCGTCCCAACAAGGCCCAGCTGGGAGGAAGACATCCAGCCCTAATATACCGAACCCCTAGAAGGTGCTAAAGCCACATGATATAGAGAAAAAGACCCCCTATAGTGAAGATGAAACAAGAGTTCCGAAGATAGGATGTATGTATGAGAGCCCCCAACAATAGGGTATTCCCCAACAAGAACATCTCTCCCATCACTAGGAGACCATGTCAGCCATTCATAGAATAATTTAAAAGCCCCGAGCAGACCAGACCAGATATTGGACATGCGCCTTCCCGACTTCCTGAACTCTCTAACCCAAAGGAATTTTTTAATCTCTTTTGATATACTTTTCTTTTATCACATGTGACCATAGGCCGCCACCATTGAACACCAACCAAAGGCTCTTGGCTCTTAATGCCAACAAAAAATGATGCAAATTCTTCAAGCCCCAACCACCTATCTCGACGGGATAGGCAATCTCTTCCCAACGGACCAGATGGAATTTTGAATGTACCACCTCCCGTGACTAGATAAAATCCATTATCATCTGCTTGATTTTGTTTATAACCGACTTTGGGATTTTGCACAAAGAAAACCAGTACACAGCCATATTAGTTAGGACCAAACGTGCCAAAGTTAAACACCCACCCATTGATAGCCACCGCCACCCCCAATGTTTGATCCTCCGTTCGAAACGTTGGATTAACCACATCCAATCCCCAGCCTTATAACCAGCCTTATAACCATTGGGCTTGATAAAGAAACCCAAATATTTGGTGCCCTCAGCGAAAGGGTACGAACTCATCTGAAGAATACTTTGCATTGCATCCTTATGAAGTTCCGAAGCTTCATTCAGAAAGAGTCTCGACTTACCTTGATTGATGGAAAGACTCGAAACAACACAAAAGTTCTAAATGAGACCCGGAATGATTACCCATTCGTCAATGGATCCCAACCCTAGGATCATTATATCGTCTACAAACATGAGATGGGTAATAAATAGGTTGCTACTGATCTTGACTTCTTTCACCCTGCCACTAGCCTTTTCTTTCAAAAGCAATCGATTGAATCAATCGATGACTAATAAGAATAATAGTGGGGAGAGAGGGAAGCCCTGCTGGAGACCTCGTTCCGCTTGGAAGAAATCTGTAGGATTTCCATTAACCAACACAACAAAGGACACCGATGAAACACAAGGCATTACCCATTTCATGATCTTATAGGGGAGATCAATTTGTATCAGAATTAGCCTTAGAATCCCCCATGAAACTTTGTCGTAATCTTTGTTTAAATCCAATTGAATAACACCAGCTTCTAAGGATCTTGTCTTAATACTATGTATCACTTCTTGTTCAACCCCCACCACCTACAAAATTTGACGGTCCTGAAGGAACCCAAATTGTTCCTCTGAGAGGCCTTTCGAGAGGGCGGGCTTTAACCTATTAGCAATGATTTTCGCAATGATTTTATAGACATAATTGCAAAGGGATATTGGACATAAATCCCCCAGGTCATCTATGGCTGACTTCTTTGGGATTAAGGCCACAAATGTAGAGTTCATTGCCCCTGATACCACACCCCTGGTTCGATAATCTTCTACAGCCCGCAGAATATCCGGTCCCATGAGCTCAAAACAGTCCCAGAATAGCTCCATGGTCCAGCCATCTGGGCCCGGGCTTCTGGATCTAGCCGAAGACTTAATTACCGCTTTTAATTCCTCCAATTGAACAGGTTTGAACAACTCATCACCTTCCTCCTCACCAAAAAGCCGAGGTAATTCCTTCACAACTTTCAATTGTTCTAAAACAGAGAAGTTACCTTCAGCACAATAGTAAGACTTGAAGTAAGAATAGGCCTCCTTACCTATGCCATCCTTATCCTTAACTTCAAGGCCATCCTTGGGCTTCAGAGACCAAATCGAATTAATGTTATGTCGATGGTCTACAAACCTGTGAAAAAATTTAGTGTTCATATCCCCTGCTTCCAGCGAAATCATACGGCTTGCTAATCTGGCTTTTTCGAAAGTTATTTGGAGAATTTCAACTTTCTCCATTTCTAAGTTTTTCAAAAGGTCTTTATTAACTTGATCCCATTCCTTCAAGATAGACTGAGAGAGTAAGCTCCCTATCTTGAGTTCTAATACCTACAAATTCTTCGTTTATGTCTTACCTTGAGCCTTGTCCCACAACCTAACTTCATATTTCAATCTGCTTAGTTTTTCCGTTAACTTATCCATAGGAGACTGAGACTGAGGGTAATCAAAGTCATTCCAAACCTTGATAATTAATTCTTTGAACCCCACCATCTTCATCCACCCATGATTGAATTTAAAAGGACTTCTCGAGTGCTTTCCACCCAATTCTAATTCAAGGTATATGGGATGATGGTCGGAGAAACGCTCCATGTCTACCCATGTTCTGTATTTGTCTAAATTCCGCAATAAAGACTCACATACCATAAATATATCAAGGCGCTTAGCCACCCTAGATCTACCCATTCTCCCGTTACACCAAGTTGGAACCAATGGGGCTAGCACCATATCCACTAAATTTGCATCCCCCATCATCTCCACAAAATAGTTACACAAGGGGTCCATTTTGGTTTTCAAACCCAAATCTCACATGCAGACCATGTGAAGTTTAGGTTGCCCCATCACTAGATTAGGGACATCTAGTGTACCTTCTACGATCAATTTATCCCAAAATAGCTCTTTAAACCAAATATAGTGATGCATATTGACCAAATATTCAATTGTGTGGATTATTCGTTTCTTTCTTTAATTCCCCTCTCGCTGTGAGGCAAGGCGAGGCATGGCATGGCATAGCATGGTTTGGTTGTAAATGCAACGTTTTGCTTCTTAAAGACAAACGTCTTATTATGTCCCCGACAAGGGGATATATATGAATCGCTCACGCGTATTAATTGGGGGTTTATATGAGAAATGTTTTGTGTTTTATAAAGTTTTTGTATAGTTTGATTTTTAGGTATATTAAATAATATTTTTTTAAACTATTTTTTTACATGTTTATTGGTTCGTGCAGGTGACGTTTCTCTAGGGTCTTGTGCCCCAAGACCGGGCGGCGAGCTCTCGTCAGCAAAATTTTAACACAACCAATATTTATAAACATTGCATTTAAAGTTTGCCATATTCTAAGTGCTATCAAATGCCAAGTGTTTCAACTCTTTGTGCATGGTTTGCAGGTCTAGCAAAGGCATGCATTGAAAGAGATCGCATTGAAAGAGATCGAAGTGTAGTGTTTTTATTGCCAGGAAATCTGCACACATGCTTCAATGCTCTATTAAAAATTATATAAATATTAATGGCGAATTATACTGCGCCTGCGAGGCGTGAAAGGTTTGAAATGGGCAGGGCAGGGCAGACTAGAGCGAAGCTCAACTATACATAGGGATTTTTGGTATATACTTGGTAAAGTACAAGCTCGGCTAATAGTTTTAGGTTAAGATCTCTGGTTTTTGAGAATCTGCCAGCCTTATTGTATTTATATACAGATTGTATGTACATTACATTCATTGTACAAGCCTACAAGGGCAGTGCCGCAGCCGTTTATGGGTTTTACTTTTACGTACTGATCAGTTTAGATCCCCGATATTGCCTTATTTTCCCGCTGTATTTCGTTTGGGTTTTTATTTATTTGATGATCATGGTGGGATCAATAGAAATAGCATTTGAAGTTGGTGTGTGCCCTGGGGATTGGCTCTTCTGTTGTTCTCAGAAAAATAGAAAAATGGCTGCCTGTTATGGCTTTGAAAAAGTGGTTGTTAGGATCAGAGAATTTGATCCTGAGAGAGTTGAGCGCTCAGAGTTATAATGCGAAGTAGGCCAGAGTGGGGAAGCCTCTCTTTTCACAGACTTAATGAGCAACCCACTCTGTAGAATCTGCCATAGCCCGGCTTATGTTTTTGGAAGATTCAACGATAGAGGTTTTTGCTCTACTCATGGTCGAAGTTTTTGCGTGGAGAAAGGTCTCAGTCACAACAAGTTTTATCTATGTTTGTATTTTTATAATTTATGGCAGAGTAATACATATTACTGTGTTTATTGTGTACAAAATTGCTTGCCCAGGTTTAAAATTTGCGAAAAAGTTGCTCAAAACGGTTTTCTTGAAGATAAGACACATGATGTAAAACATAATCTTGAAACCTTTGAGTTTTTAATTAGCAAATAAGTTTTATGAATACTTTACTGATAACTTCCCTTGCTTACTGTAGGTGAGGAAAAGCAATGCTTGCACCACTGTCTTGGAAACACCATGCCCATATAGGGTTTTTGAATGATTTCAGGAATTGTCTGAAATGTTGAGATTTATATTCGGTTCAAACAGTTTTGAATCGAACCGAACCCTCGGCCATTCTCTCATGCCTTTAAAGATTCATTAGATAAGTTGAAACTTTGTTTAAAAAAAAATAGTGAAGGTGTTAGCTAAGTGAGTCATCTTGAACACAACCCATATTGAGCCGATACGCCATTGCCAGGCCTTTCGGGAGTTTCTCTGCGAAGCGTTCAGTAAGAATTAGCTGGATTTATAGCCGTGCCCCACATATATTTGTTAATGCAAAGGAAACCGAGATATAGCGTATTTGGGCGGCTTTGCTTTTGGTCACAAACCTGCCCTATCTTGTTATTATAATAGACCTTTAAAGTTGACATTGATTATTACCTGTCCGATCCGCGTTCGATTCGTGTGGAGACTTTGATGACCGGGATTGCTTACGTCACTTATTGGGACTCCAGTAGGAGAATTCAAATTGGTGTTTCGTAGAAGATTATAAGGGTAAAACTGATTTGATTTCAGACAGAATTCGAGATGGGTTTGGTATTTCTATAGGTGAGCTATGAAGTAATATGGCAGTGATTGACAGATTTGGGGATGTCGCCCTATATTGGCCGCGAAGCTTCAAAGGTGAGTTTTCTGTGAGTTTAATGCAGATCCGTTGATTATATGGTCTCTGTATTCCGAGCGTTGTGATTGTGATTCTGATATGGGGTTTTCGAGAAGCCATTGAGGGTTTTTAGGTTTTTTTGATCCGGAGTGTCTGCTATTCTCTATTGTGTCATTTGTTCTAAATTGTATTGTTTGTTGTGTGATAGCTATGGAGGAATATAACTATGGAAACTATGGTAGAATGGCCCCTCCTGATGGAAAAATAGAAGTACTTGTTATTGGGCCTTGTATGTCAGGTAGGCAATTTCAAGTCCATGACCTTTTTTTAGCTTCATGATCCCTATGAAACTCTGTTGTGATTGAGATTGATTCGTTTTTTTGCTGATAATGGCCAGGGCAATGTCTAATTGAGACACTTGTATGGGCAATGTCATAGTTTGTTGTTCACATAAGTTCATATATCAGATTTTAACTTTGACCTAGATCACGCCTGGTTTCCATCATTGAATGCATCCCGCAATATTTTTGGCATTACTGTCTCTCATGTAGAGAGGAATTCATTATGTCAATTTCTATATGCGAGATTGCTTGAGCTTTCTTCCTGTGCTTTCTATGTTACCGAATATTATTCAATGCTTCTCTTTCCTTAACCAAGATAAGGATGGTGTCACCAACCTCTCCAACTCTCCAATCTCCAATTTCCGTGCAGATATTCTAATCGGTAGAATTTATGTAACAAGGTTGTTTGATTTCCCTAAAATAGTCAATATAAAAAGCTGAATAATGTATCAGTTTTCATCTTTAGCCAATTTTAACTTGTATATTCCAAGGGTGCCTGCCATCTGCATGTATGTTGCAAGATAAACTGTCTATGACGAGCTCCCAATGGAAAGGTTTTATTAGAAGAAATATATTTTAATGTCTCTAGCTTCAAAAAAACATTTTTCCATTTCTGCTTTGCTTGCAAAGTTATTTGTAACCATAGCTGCTATGTAATATTGAGGTTTCAAATGGCATCTTTATCTTCATAGGTACAATCTCCTAATGAAATAAGGGTACTTTGAGGGAATAGCGTAGGAGTTAATCTATTGGTGAAAGCTTCCTAGAAGTACTATATAATCAGAGTATATAATAATTTGGATGCCTGCCTTAAAGCACAATATTAGCTTAGACAATGGTTTATTCTCTAGAAAAAGGTTGTTATCGGTAATCTTATTGATGAGACAACGTAATGGCAGAACCTGGCACCAAACACAATTTGACTAGTGTCCCCCTAATTTACTTGCCACACAGACATAAGGACCAGGATATCAATACATCATACATAAACCCCATGCAAAGGGACAGTATCTATCTATCTATCAATACATCTTGAAATAAATCCCTTCGAAACTTCTGGGTACTTCCCTCCATTCTGAGGATGGTATCGAGAGTAAAGTGGGTGTGTAGATTTACTATGCTCAATCCCATGGGAATTTAATTGGGGGGCTACATTGGCAACGTCCAGGCCGCATTGACATGGACCAAAACCCTCGGGGATATATATGTCCCATGCATATAAAAACTAAAGTGCATCTCATGTATGTGTGTGACATCATACATGTGGGTTGCACTTGTCCTGTGTGTCCATGGCATCTGACACATGCCCACAAGTACGTTGTTTCCTAGGCACGCACTTGTTTCAATAAAACGGTTTAAGTATTAATGTGCTTCATTAATGTTGTAATCTTTGGTTTCTCAGCAAAGTCACATGACTTTGAATTGGCAATAACTCAAACCAAAAATGGATAGTCAATTAGGAAATGGCTTGGCAAAACTTGGCAATAACTCAAAAATCGTCTTTGCCACAATTTCACAAAATTTGAGAATAAATCACAAGATGGATGGGCTTTAACTAAGCAATAATTTGTCGAGTTTTCTTATACTTGACAAGTACTCAGCGGTCATGTTGAGCTGGTCAAAACTAACCAAGCCATAATCAACACCTAGTCTCAAACTTGTCTTATAAGTCTTAGTGCATCTTAACTTGGTTGGATCTAAGCTGAATCAATTTGACTTTCTAATTTTCATAGACTATGGTGATTGTTTTAACTATGTATATTTATTGCATCTTATGCATGTTCACTCTGTACTTGTATGGACTCTATCTCTCTATTGATAGGAAATATTATGCTAATGTTTGTGGTGTTCTTGAATGTTTGCTCCTAGGGTTTTTTTAACATTTATGATTGTTTGTTTGTGTGTATTAGAAGTTTTTTTGAATTTAGAATCTGACAGCCCTTTTCATTTTGGCAACTGTCACGATATGGTCCATATTTTTTTTCAATACATTGTGATATCCTTGTCCCAAGAAGCCGCATATAGGATTCTCTTAAAACAATATACTCACTCAGCTGCTTACCATTATGTGAACATTTTTGTTTTAACACAAGGAAACATGAGAGAGCTTCCTTTGGCTCTATTAATTGTCAAATATGCACCACTTATCAAGAGGCTGGACATCATTTAAACCATTTGGTGTGTGACCACCTGGTCCGATTTCATGGCCATGATAGCTTAACTACTTATCCGTTGCTCCCTTGTTGGAGTGTACTGGCCATTTTTATTTTAGCAACTGTCACTATATGGTTCATATTTTTTTCACATTGTGGTATCCTTGTCCCAAGAAGCCGCATATAGGATTCTCTTAAAACAATACAATTGCTCTCAGAGATATTGGGAATTACAACTAGATTCAAATTATTAAATGGGAAGTTGGGAATTACATATTTTGGTCATTGCTTATTATCTTTTGGATTATTGCAATCCAAGATACTATACAGGTATGTTTATATGGATTGAGTGGCCATGTTCCTAACTAGAAGCAGGGTCTCTTAAATTTTGATCAATCAACTTGGGCGAGATGGAAAGAGTTTCTTTTAAGTTGATCTGTCAAGTTACATATGAATCGAAATATTATCATCAGATTTATTACTTGATCTTTTTCTGCTTTAAAGCTTGCTTGTACATTTTTGGAGGAATTGGCCTTAGAGAGGCATTCATAGTAGACTTACAAAAAAAATTTCTAAACATTTAGTCTCTTGAATATTCACATAATATCATCAATATTAAGACAAAAGGCAGAAATATTTTTTTCTAAACATTTAGTCTCTTGAATATTCACATAATATCATCAATGTTAAGACAAAAGGCAGGGAAAGAGAGATATTCTGGACCAGGGAATACCTCGTTTTGTTCAAATGTTGATACACAAATCCACAAACATTATTGATAGAGTTTATCGTTTCAATAATGATATTTGCAGATGGGATATTACAATGCCAATAATCATGGAGCAATCAATAAGTATTTTGTTTGATGCCGGTATTGGTATGGCCATGTTCAGTCTGTGCTTTCATATTGTAGTATAAGTTTAAAGCAGATAGAGAACTCTATTCATGACATCATTCTCTTTGGAGTTCTAATTTCGTCTTTGATTACAGGCCTGTTATGGCATTGGAAAATCTATTGCAGCGTTTACAATGGCTGTGAGGTTTCTTACGGGCCCAGCTGTAAGCTTCTAACGTTGTTGGCCTTGAGGAGTGTTTCTTCAGATTGCTATCGTGCAGGTTATGGAGCAGTGTTTTTTCTTGTAAGCTTTTCTCTTGTTTACTTGTAGTCAAAGCTAGAATAAAGCCTGATCTTATTGTAAGACGGGAATCTCATATCTACGATTTGTTGTGTTTTCTTGGATCACGCAGCATTCCTTCAAGAAATTGCTCCCTTTGTGTTCGCTAAAAGCACAATGTACATTGAGATATACTCAGCACAACTTAAGTATAGTTTCCATTTTTAATTAAGAATGCTTTCCTAATTATGGAATCGCCTAAAAATGTCAACCAAGGAAGACAAATCATGATAATAACCATTGAGATGGGCCCAATAAATCATGTATAGATTCTATATCATGCTATTAAAGGGATGTCTTCTCCAAAAAAATTGAGACTAAAAATTAGTTTGGATTGTTTGCAGAGTGATATTTAACATGCTGATTGCATTACCAATAACTCTAGTTTATTATATTCTTCTTAGAGTTTAAAGCAAATAGGCTAATAAGTAGTGAACTACTAAGGCCCTCTTCATGGGTTGAACAATAGCAAAATAATTTTCACTTGTTTCACTGGATTTTGTGTCTTCTCTGCTGATGTCATCACTTTTGGAATCCACTGCTACCAAATCTGAAGATAAAGCACGAGAAGATGAAGGTAAGGATGTAGAGGTTGCTAATGCTAAGCGCCCATGCGTGTTTTGCATGTATGCGTGGTATAACCCCCTTTGAAGGAAAGTGTGACGATGTTGCTCCCACTCATCAAGAGATTGAAGTAGCACAGCATGCACCATCATATACTGGATTGTTTCTTCTGTCTTTCTAGATTTTGGTGTGGTAGGCGTAGATGGTTTTAATCCAGAGGTAGGTGAATCCAATTGAGATGGTGAAGTGAGGTAACTGGTTAAATATTTTTCCATATTACGTCGCTGGTTCATACCTCTAGTAAATGGTGAGCCATATGTACCATAAAAGGTAGCTCTGCACAAAGTCCAATGAATGTCAAACTTAAGGTCTAACAATTAGTTGTGTAAAGGATTTACAACCCATGAAATTCATCATTAGGCATAAAGAAGAGTTATAGACTACAGTAGAATCATGTCCAGCTCCAAAAGCCACCCTTGCACCCGGCTAAAATATGAAGAAAAGTATATTCAATAAGTATTTTAGTCTACACCTACATATTCACCTATTGCAATTATAAACAAAACAATGCTAGCTCATGGATGGTGCAGCTCAATATCTTGGAAAATGGAGAATCGTGATTGCTTAGACTCGTCAATAACTAAACAATATATATTTCAGAAGAGAAGATAAATTTTCCATATATGTTATTTACAAAAATAGTGTCTACTAGACTTGGATTCTTCTTTTGCTTAAGAACTAATTTTTTAATTAAAGTGATTTTTAGAGTAAAGTAAAACATACTTTATATACCATAATATCTTTATTATGGAAATTTCTAACTAGATTTTTCTGAAATGTTTTGGTTCAATTTAAACTTTACCTCAAATATATGAGTTTTTTTTTTTAAACCAAAATGTTAGGGCAATAATGAGAGATTAACAAACTAAACAATTAAGGATTAACATTTAGTACATTTGAGTTACTTTTGTGGGTTGAGATAGCAATTAAAGCACTATTGATGGCACAATATTTAGAAAACATGTTAATTATGATTTTTAGGGCTAGATTAACAAACTAAACAATTAAGAATTAACATTTAGTACATTTGAGTTACTTTTGTGGGTTGAGATAGCAATTAAAGCACTATTGATGGCACACTATTTAGAAAACATGTTAATTATTATTTTTAGGGCTAGTACCATGTTGTTGAGCTTAATCTCAATGAACTATTGCTCTCGTATGGAATCCTTGCTTGAGTTTCCAAAAGGTAATCATTTTCAATGAAGCTTATGTTATGAAATTGCACGCTAGAAACATAATAAAATAATATGTTCATCTTTAAAGGGCCTTCATAATATTTTTACCGATTAAGAATTATTTTAAAACATTTTCCTTCATGGTTTAAGAATTCATCCGAACCTAGTCCATAACTTTGACATGAATTTGCATTATCTTTTAAGCTCTGTTTTTTACTTATACTAAGACACCAATTTTAGAGGCACAACCACAAATCTCAGTATGAAGGTAAGGTTTATAAATGCGGGGGATTATTTGCACTCACATCAACACTACAACAAAACAAACCCTATAGGTTATCTGCTTGCTTACAATATTACTTAACTAGAATTCTTATAATAGAAAATGATGTGAAACTATGTCATACAGAACTGAGACAAAAAGTGGAAGCACCCCCTTCACAAGTGTGCATCACAGTATTTAGTGATGGAGTAAATGGCATATTCTGGGAATTGCTATCATTGTCAAATGTTTGTGGTGTGCATCTTGAGATAGTTATAAAAAACTTAATTTTTTCACTTAAAGGTTTGTTGCAGCTTCAACCACCCAAGTTTCCAAGGGTGTAATAGTTAAAAGTTGATTGCATATTTTCAAGCACTCAAGTTACCTAGCATGTAATATTTCTAATTTGCATTGTCATGTTGGGTTCATTGTTCTAAAGAGGTTTGATGGATTTGCATTGTCATGTTGGGTTCATTGTTCTAATGAGGTTTGATGAATGCACACAGTATTGTGAAGCTTCCAGAGTCCATTTGCACAACACAATAATATTCAGGAGAAGAAAAACAATTACTCATGGAAAGACTACATATGAGAAAAAATTACTTGATCAACAATAAGACAAGAAAAAACAACCCAAAATGTTATATCCATAACCTAAATTCCAATAGCATGCATTAGGTCATTCATAGAAGTCAACTTCAAGATGGGAGTGCAATATGCACTTTAAACAATAACAACCAAACCAATCAATGTTAATTGTTTAGAAACCCAATTTCACTTGTTAAATATTTAATTTGTGAAAATGCAATTCTCTTTTTGGTCTCAATACTTAGTGTAGGTGCAAGCTTAAATGTAAATGTTTTGCTCCTTCAAATATTCAATTATTGGATCAAGAATAAATTCTTAAATATTTTCTTTAATCTTTCTCCTTATTGCTTATATTGTGAAAATATTTGATAAGGTTTTAGAGCTAAAAAATCTCAAAGTAGGTGATGTCTAAGTTAATTTCATCTTACACATCTCTAGTAGGCTCTTATGTCATTTCAATAGATTTTCTCTATATTGCTAGTGGCCTTATGCAAAGGCTATTTTCTTTGTTAATAACTTCTTGTCATTTCATCTTATAACAACATCTATTACCAACGTCGGAGACATTGCCACCTTGTGGCTCTTGTTCATAACTATTTGAAGCAAAAAGGAAATTTGGCTATTTTAGGCGAGGAGGGACAATTTTCTCTTCCTTTCGTACAGCCAGCCGTCAAATCATCTACACAATAATTTATTTGTTCTAAAACGTTGATCACGGATCTTCACAACAAGTGGCAGACCATATGGATGACCGGAACGCTAATCAGGGATCTTCACAACAGGTGGCAGACCATATGGACGACCGACGATAGTAAGTGGAGTATGTCGTGGTCACTTCCTTTACTCGTCACTGGTATATATTAATCGAGAGGCCTGGTTGGCGAGCTGATTTTTTCTTGCATTTTCAGCTGGAGAGAATGCTGAGCTTGGCGATCAATTTCCTTACAGGGTTGTAGGGTTGTAGTGTATTCGGTAAGGTTTCTGGCTCTACTATATATGTTTTCTTCTTGACGCGTTAAATTCCTGAAATTTGTTCCAGCATTACGCCATTTTTGTCCAGACTATGGAGTGTTTGTTTTTGTTGAATCCTGCATCAATCTCAACTCGTTTTAAAATGTTCTTGCCTGATTTGGTCGCTTCTTTATATCTTTCTTCAAGCTTCGGCGAAATTCTTGCCATCCTTTCACTCATTCTGTAGTGTCTTGACCACTTTAGAGGTTATTTTACTGCTTTAACCATTTTTTTTGCAAATGCGGGCAATTGTCCCTTATATACAGCACGAACTTGTTTCTTTAACCGCACGTGTAAACGACGGGTTCCTTTTCTGTTTCCTTTTTACTCCGTCATGTTTTATACAGTTCACACACTGCAATTCGACACGAGACATATTTTAATGCCTTGAAAATCCGCTCTCTAGATTTTCGTCGATATGGCCTGGTAATATCTCAATAGCGGTTTTACAAGGTATTTTAATATGTCCAGGGTCGAATGGCAGTGATTTTGTGGCTCAACAAGAGATCAATTAGGACACTTTAACTAAGTTTGGAATGTTTTTGTGATAATATGTCGTTATGTGTCATTCCTTCTGCATCATGGTTTTAAGTATGGCCATTAGATTTTGAGCTTCCCACGAGAACAAACTGTTCAAGGGGTTTGGGGCTTAGGTAGGTTGTTCTACCTTTTAACAGCTAGACGGGCAGTGCAAGCCTGTCTCTTCCACACTCTGCTTCCTTCTTGCTTGCCTTCTCTTGCAATATTCACTAAGGTAAAACGCCAAAACAGACAAGAAAGCTTTCAAGGTTAAACTACATTGTGAGATATTTTAGGCTTCATTGTTATTTCAAGAATTCCAAAAGAAATCGATTATGAGTAGGTACATGCAGTTTAGTGCAAATTTTTTATTAGCTTTTTATTCCAACATTGATTCTGTCTGTTTTAGTTTGTCCAAAATGGTTTATGGGTGAAGCCCTATTTAAAGTTCGGTCGATCAATATTTCCATCCAAATTTCCTAATCACGAAAGAGTGGGTCTGTATAATTGAGCAACATAAATATTTCATGCGGGTCCCTAACACCCTTGAAACTTTTTACTCAAGCTATAACATACATGTTCACAGCTTGCCCTAAGAATATAACACTCTTTTCGCTCATAAACTTTTTTATAACAAGGTGCTCCACAGTGCAAATGTGGGACTAATATGGACTTGCAGTTAGTGAAACAGCCTCGGAAGGGGTTGCAACTAGCAATGTGAAGAACTGCAACCTCTGAACCCTGCAATGTGAAGAACTGCAACCTCTATTTAGCTCTGTCGAGCTCTTGATTGGCCTTGCACCTAGTGCCTAAATTGTGGCTCCCTCCAAGTGACAGCGCCTTAAGCCTTAAGGCTTAGGCTGTTGACCTATTCACCCTACTAGTTTATAAATAACTCATAGCATATCTCTTATGTCACATGAGTCTCACAAGTTCAACATCTAAACATTCACATGAGTCTCACAAGTTCAACATCTAAACATCGAGTTTCTTGGCATGAAATCTAATGCCATATGTTTGCTAAACTGGGTTGTCAAACAAGCTAAATGAAATATAAATGTAGAAAAGTAATAATCAATTATATTCTTATACAAATACAAAGACTAATTTCAATTTTGAACTGACTAATTTCAATTTTGAACTTAGAAGTTAGAACGCAACCATGTCCTAACCATGTCCTCGTGACGCTGCCTTTAAATATGCAACACACTACATACACTAATTTTCACTATACTGGTGGTTTTCCATGAAACCATGGGTACAAACAAGGATGGGGTCGACCCCATCACACTCAACCTAATCAATTTGGAAAAATTAAAAAACAATTTGGAAAAATAAAAAAATATAAGTGAAGGTGTGACGAACAATGCCAGTGTCAACCCCATCTCAGTCATGGAAAAATTAAAAACCCCATCTCAGTCAACCTAATCAATTTGGAAAAATAAAAAAATATAAGTGAAGGTGTTACAAACAATGCCAATGTTACACTTGCATGACATTAAAACAAATGGCATGACAATGCCAATGTAATATAATTGAAGGTGTTACAAACAATGCCAATGTTACACTTGCATGACATTAAAACAAATGGCATGACAATGCCAATGTTACACCTGCATGAAATTAAAACAAATGGCATGACATTGAAACAAATGGGGTGAGGAAGAAATTCACAACAAGAAATCAATATATAGAGAGATTATGTACAAATACTCTCCTTTGCTGCTGTTACAGTTGCAATTGCTTCAATACAACGCAATTGCATAAGTGCCTACTTTGGAATTTGTGAGTTCTAGTCTACAAAATTATATCAAATGGAAAGCTCAGCCATGGTTAAAGGGCTTGCAAAGCTTTCAGGCCTAAGGCCTTCCGTTTCTTCCTCCAACAAATTACTATCGGGCTTCTCAAAGCATCCAGCAAGTAAGCTCAAGGTTCATTTTAAACTAATTTACAGAGTACAAATTACAGATGGGCTTCTCCAAGCATCTAGCAGGTAAGGTCTTCCTTGATGTCAAATTATTAGAGCTTGCTATCTATTTGTTTTTTATTATATTCTTGTAGCATTAAGGAAGAGGATGTAAATACTACTGTATATACCCTTCGGCCTTGTTTTTCTTCGATAATGTAAATATATTTACATAAATATAAAAAGTATCTTTTACAACAAATTAAAAAGTATGTAGCACTAGCAGTGGAACCAAATATAAACCAACATCTTACAATGATTACTACTCAAATATTTGATTATACTTCTCAAGGATCTCCATAGTAATAGGGGACATGTAAATGCCCCTGCGGGGCAACTCGACTGGTTTGGGCGGACCAATGTTTCTGCATCAACCAGGGCTCAAGTCTTAAGGGTTGTCTTTGATTCACGTGCAAGTAACAGGGTTTAACCTTTTATAAATTTTTATTTTAAGGGAACACATAAGAAGAGATCATTTTGCGAAAAGGACTAAAGGGGACAAGTAAAACAAAATGTAAGGGAATCATACAAAACTAATTTACAAGGTTAACAAGGTTAACAGAGACAGCCCATTATATATTTCATTGTTACCAATGAACCACTCCAGTTAGCCTTTGCATCAATAATCTCACTAACATCATGAGTAAGAAACATATAACATGCAATAAATTTATTAAACTGTATATAAGGCAACAATAAAATTTAAGACCAACATAAAAAACAGTCTGCAATGTTAAAGTCGACATATGAATGAACCTCTCGAGTTAGTCTCTGCAGTATAAGGAAAGAATTTGTCATAAATCAACACCTGCAACCAAACTATTGTTTGTTGGTAGTGCCTGTCAACAAAAGGTTCCATGTTCTCCTAAAGAAGTCATAATGAGCATGTAGAATTCAACCCTACAATGTTAAAGTCGACATATGAATGAACCTCTCGAGTTCGTCTCTGCGGTATAAGGAAAGAATTCATCATAAATCAACACCTGCAACCAAACTATTGTTTGTTGGTAGTGCCTGTCAACAAAAGGTTCCATTTTTCTTCCAAAGAAGTCATCATGAGCATGTAGAATTCAACCCTGTTGGCAAACTATTGTTCGTTGGCAATGCTTTGACATTCAACGTCTCTTCTTTGAAGAGAAGGTGATTTGGAGAGTTCCCAGGGTCAACAAGGACCACTAATTGAAAAATCATAAGCTGGTGAACTACGATGATCTAAAATTTATAAACAGTCGGTGCAGACCTCCCAAGCCACAGTGAGAACACAAGTTCCTATTAACCACAGAATTATTTTTAAGCCCTGAGCTTACCCCGCTAAAAATTAAGCAAGGCATATATTCATCTGAAATGAAAGGATCTCATTTGCAGCAAGTCATTTCCTGTATAGAGAAAATAAGCAAGGCATAAATTCATCTGAAATGAAAGGCTGTCAGTTGCAGCAAGTCATTTCCTGTATAGAGAAACTCATATGGCAAACTGGCAATTTGATGAAGCAACTATTTGAAAAATCATAAGCACGTGAACTGCAATGATTGACAATTTAGATCTCCCAAGCCACATTGAGAACATGGGCTCCTAATCAAATACAACATATATATTCATTTTAATCTAAAGGTTGTAAGTTGCAACCAGCCATTGCCAAACAAAATGTTGCCTGTACATAAAAACTCATATAGAAAAGGCGCAAAATGATAAGCCAGCTATTTGCAAAATCATAAGTAAGTGAACTATACTGCTGAGCTCCATGCCCCAGTCAGAACACTGGCTCCTAATAACCACGGATCATGTTTGAGCCCTAAACTTTGGCAGCTTAAAATCAAATAAGGAATGTATTCATCTTAAATGAAGGGTTGCAAGGTGCAACAAGTTATCACCAAACATAATATTGCATGGTAGACAAACTTGTATGGAAAAAGAGCAAAATGATGAAGCAAAAACTCCTAGAAAAGACCGACGCAAAGCAGTTGTGTGCACACTTTGACGGTTCCCATTTATATTTACTTCCTTGCTTTAAATACCTATGAGGATATTTTTTCTCAAATACCATTTTTCTATATTCTATTCTTATCTTGTAAATACCCTATTCCGTTATTTACTATTCCCATCTCTATCCTTGGAAAAAGGCCCAAAACCATCAAATTTGAGTTGAGAGTCGATAGAAGCCTAGTTTACAAATAAATTTGAGTTGAGAGTCCATAGAAGCCTAGTTTACAAATAATCAAAGGGTTGTCAATCATTTGTTGTTCATTCCATGTCTGGCCAAGTGATTGAAGAGAACCATGGACCTTGATATTCAATTAAATAGTAAGAATCCAAATAAATCCCATAACTTGTTATGCTTGAGAAACATAAACTCCTCTGTATCAAATATGACTAAAAGAGTAAACTCGCCATAACCAGCTGCAAGAAACAATAATCTCACCTAACCTCTATTGCCAATAGATGAAAGTACTTGCAGACAGAGCTTTTGATATCAAATCTAACATTAACAGTAACAACAACGGGCCTAGCGACAAACTCACAGACGATTAAACGTATATTTGAATTCATCAGCGATGTGTCCTGATTGAGAGGTCCCAAAACAGTAAAATCCACTTAGAAGTTCACGGACAAACCTAAAAGTATGCTAGAAAAGTCACTTTATTCTAGAAAAGTTAGCTATAAAATTAAATTTAATTGCGTCACACAAAAATTAATATCTTCCTATGAAAAGCTAAAAAGGTTCTAACCTACATTAAATGATTAAAAAACAAATGGCACTTCATTCAAGATCACTTAGATGCAACATTAAATTTCATTTGCTTGATAAAGATTGTAATGTCTTTTTCTTAAAAACAAAATAAATTCTGACCTGCATTGAATGCTTTAAATTTAAAGCTTCATCGTGAGATTTGAAGTATTATGATGTGATGGCCATATTAAGTTTAGTGCTCAAAGGTTGACTTGTATAGTAAGTTCAATGCTTGGTGGCATTGGCGAATAATATATCACATGTGATATGTTATTTAATGTTTTGGTGGCAGCATTGCCAGTCATTGGATCTCAACGGCCACCAGATCTAATGGCCGGTAGTGCTGCAGTCAAAGCATTTAATAACATATAGCATGTAATATATTTTTCGTCCATATCATATAATGCTTGAAATGCTATAATTCATATAATTGTTATGTTTTTGAGAGGAGATAATATAGTTTTCATGAAGATTTTATTAATTTGGGTTTATAACTTAGCCATAGGTTATAGTTTTTTTTAGATAAAAAATTGTATTTAGAAAATGGAAAATATATATGTAATTTTGTTATTGGTTTGCAAGCCATAATGTCAGACAAAAGCTAACGACCGAGCTACAGAGTCTTAATAACTCTGACAACTCATCATGAGTCCATCCATGATGCCATGGAGCTCCAGCATATGAGACATATTTTTTCGGCAACATACTTACACTCTTAAATCATGGAGTAAACTATCTACCCGACCATTTGCACCGGGGCCCACCTGACGTCGTCAAGTAGATAGTTACTCCGTTACCTCAGTGAAACTGAGACTTACATTTTATATTCAGCTCTCTGCGCTTATATTCGTTGATTTGTTGATAATTATGTTCTAAATCTAGTTTGTTGTTGAATAAGAAGATGATATATCATATCTGAGATTAGTATATGAGCTGTTGCACTATCTATTTCGACGACCGCTGATATTTTTTGTTGCTGTCGAATGCAGAAAATTTAGATAGGGCTGATATTGTTGCTGCTTTGGCAACATGTATGAACAGTTATATTTAACTGGACTGTGGGTTTTGTCCCTGTCCTTTTTCCTTGCATAAAACCCAAATGGAACTCTGGGGGGGAAGAAAATCGATGAGCCCACGTTGCAGGATGTATTTACAAGACTATTCTTTAACCGCAGATCCCCCAGAATATTTTATTAAAATTAGTAGAAGTGATCATTTTCTTTGGCAACAAAAGATATCAGGGGTCCTCGAAAAAGATAGTGCAACAACTCATATACTAATATCAGATATGATATATCATCTTCTTGTTCAACAACAACATGATTTAGAACACAATTATCAACAAATCAACGAATATAAGCGCATAGAGCTGAATATAAATTCTAAGTCTCGGTTTCACTGGGTAACGTAGTAACTATCTACTAGACGGCGTTAGGTGGGCTCGATGCAAATGCTCGAGTAGATAGCTTACTCCTTAAATGATTGGAGCTCTGCAAGCATCAACTCTGATGTTCGTGAGAATTCGCCCAGATCATCCGATATATCCACGTCAACTCACCTTTATGCCCCATTTCTACCGCTCACGGTTTCGGTTCCGCCACTGTTCATCAGTGCCTCCACCCTCAATGGTTTTTAAACTTCGTCTTATACCACCCTTATGGTTTTCAAACTCCGTCTTATACCACCCTTATGGTTTTCAAACTCCGTCTTATATAATCCCTAAACTACTGAAAAAACTATATTGTTTTATTAAAATATAAATGTAAGGGTAATTTTAATATAATATTAAAATGTAATTATTTATGATATTTTATGTTGATATATATAAAAAATAAGTAATTTTTTTTTATTGAAAAACCAAAAATATATCAAACAAATATATATTGGCTTGACTATTATCTTGAAAATAAATTATATTATTATTATAAATATAATTGTTATATTTAAGATTTAAATATTGGTTTAAATAAGTATACAAAATTCTATTTTGTAAGACAAAAAATGATTCAAATTTTTTTATCTAATTTGATAACCATAGGCAAAATATTAATAATGGTTCTCCTAAGTGTAACCAATTAGAGAGTTCCAACATAAAAACAACTTTGAAGGTGTATCCCATATCAAAATGTATTAAATGGCGTATACCATTAAAGAGAAAATAAGATCACACTTCCATAGAATGTACAGTGACAATGTCATCCCTTATTCCTTGATATGAAAGATACTGAAATTTCTTGTTAGTTTTGCGTCCGAGAGGGTATTTGCTTCAATGCAACTCCTTAGATATATGAATAAAAGAGATATGTATGAAATGAGCAACCTAGATCTTGAAGAGTAATATTTTGAATCAAATGCTCATTACACATCCATTTTATGACTAGAGACCAATCTCCAAATACTTGAAGTAGGAAACATCCTTAGAGGTGGTCAAAATAAGAAGTGTCCGAAAAACTAATAACTTACATTGTTATTGCTATTAGTCCCCACATAGTTACAAAAGTGAAAGTAATGAGATTTACAAAGAAAAAGAGTCCACCTAAGCCATACAATGACTTAACTCCCTAGCACACTCTATCGAAGAAGCCCATGGAGTTTGCCTTCCTATCATTAGTTCTTTGACAGCTTGAGGATTTATAAAAGTCTTTGTTGATTTGTAGAAATGTGCAATGGAGGTGATTCAGGAAGAGACTAAAAAAGTTGGGTGTAAACTACCTTCAAAAATACTTGTGGTGTTGCATGCTAGCAATAATCCCCACAATGTTAGAAATGACATTGCTCAGTACTTTTTTAGGCTTGGACTAGAAAACCCTTTGAGGGTAATTTATATGTGTGATGATGATGATAATTGTTTAGTAAAATTAACATTGTTTTACTTTCAATATTAAAAATAAAAAAATGGTAATAGATTAATTGGATTGCTTTAAAGTTTTATTTTGATAGGAGACTAAAGAGAAGTTTAAAAATATTTTGAAATTGATATTTAACATAGGTATAAATATGAATTTTAAAAGATGATGTTTTTTCATCCTTCGCGAGGACTGCAAATGGTAGTTGATTCAAATCATGCCACTTGAAATAACCCAAGCAATTTAGGTCTTACTCCATGACAAATTGGAGAGGATATTCTTATTTTAACAATATTGATTTTTTTCCTTTAAACTAGTTTAAAAAATATATATCTTTTATTTTACAAGTTATCTATATATTAAAATCATTTCTCGACATCTCTATTTTGCAATTTTTCCTAGTTATCATTTAACTAACCATTTTATTACTTTTCCTTCATCATTTATATACTTTTACTTATTCATGATGATGATGATGATGGTTAACATCCATTGAGACCAAATTTGGTCTATCGGATCCTACTAAGGAATTATTTGGTTTGCTTTAGAATTTTATTCCTCTCCTCAAAAAGCTTAAAGAGAAGTGCTCCTAACTCATTGTAGTTTTGATATGTTATAAGGTTAAGAAGCTTTGTATTGTAACAAAGATTTTGAAATTGAGATCTAATGTGGGTGCACTAGGGAACTCTAAGAGAAAGTGGTTTTCATCCTCAACACTCATAGTCTCACAAAGATGAAAAATATTTTTAGGCCACGATGCTTTATGAATTGTCCAACACCTTGTTTCACTATGAATCTCATGAGAGTTCGTTCTTATCTTGGCTATATTAATGTTCTTCTTTGTACTGGTTAAAACAAAATTATGCTTTTGATTTTCTAGATTAGGGTTAATGACCTCCTTATAACATCTTGATTTTCTTTTAATCTCTAATTTTTTATCGCAACGTAAATTCTCTTTAAACTTAGATGTATTGATATTTTTAATATTGTCGATATTTTGCAAAGTGACATTTTTCTCAATTCCCTAATGGTTTAACGAAGCAAGGGCATATTTATGACAACCTTATTTGAGTCGTAGTTGTTTTTTATAGGGATTTAAAGCAATTTTTAGGAATTCTTTGGTCTCCCATGTTATTTATCTTGTGCTTGTACATCAATCACCTAATCATAGCTATGCTCTTGATGGGGGAAAGCCTTAATTTTATGAGGAGAATAGGATAGTGCATATTTCTTTTGATTTTTAGGTTATAAACTTTATAAAATGCTTTTGGATTTTCTCAAAATTTCTCCAATATTCTCTAGAGATGGTGCAACCCCAAACTTCACACCTGTACAAGGGTGAGTGATGAGAGTTTCAAAGATGAACTTATTTTTATCCCACATCACAAGGTTTATTGATTTACAATTGTTTTCAATATCGAAATAAGATTTCCTCCCTCCATTAATCCTTTTACCAATATTATAGTTTCGATTAGGTTTGTGATGGATATCAATTCCGAGATATTTGTATGAAGTCACTTCCTCTAAGTTGTTATTGTCTTACATGAAAGTGGTGTTCTTAGATTTGATAATCATAAATTTTGTTTTGTCGATGTTAACAGTCTACCCATGTTAGAGCATAAATCCTTTAGATTTACGAAAGTTATTTTCCGTATATGCGCATATATGGAAGCTCTCTTCCGTATTTGCACATTTCTGCCTTCCGTATATGCACATTTTGGGTTTCGTAAATGCGCATATATGAAAGGCAAGATGTGCATATATAGAAGAGATCTTCCATATATACACATTTTTCCTTCTGTATATGCGCATATACGGAAGCTCGCTTTCGTAAATGCGCATCTTTCCCTCCGTATATGCACATCTACAGAAGAGAGCTTTTGTAAATGCACATTTCTGTCTTCTGTAAATGCGCATTGATGGAAGCGAGCTTCCATATATGCACATTTAGCCATCCGTATATGCGCATATACGGAAGCTCTCTTCCGTATATACGCACCTTGCTTTCCATATATGCACATTTACGGAAGACGAAAATGCGCATTTCTGCTTTCTGTAAGGCAAGGTAAGGTGCGCATATACGGAAGAGAGCTTCCGCATATGCACATTTTTCCTTCTGTAAATGCGCATATACCGAAGGAAAAATACACATTTATGGAAGCTATTTTCTGTATATGCGCATATACGGAAGGAAAAATGTGCATTTTTCGGAAGCTCTCTTCCATATATGCGCATTTTTGCTTACGTATATGCACATATATGGCAGCTCGCTTCCGTAAATGCGCATCTTGCCTTCTGTATATGCGCATTCACAGAAGACAGAAATGTGCATTTACGAAAGACAAAATTCACATATACGGAAGAGAGATTCCGTAAACGCGCATTTCTGCCTTCTGTAAATGCACATATACGGAAGGAAAAATGTGCATATACGGAAGAGAAATTCCGTAAATGCGCATTTTGGCTTCTGTAATTGCACATATACGAAAGAAAGCTTCCGTATATGCACATTTTTCCTTCTGTATATGCTCATATACGGAAGGCAAAATTCACATATATGGAAGCTCGCTTCCGTAAATGCGCATCTTGCCTTCTATATATGCGCATTTATGGAAGAGAGCTTCCATAAATGCGCATTTTCATCTTCCGTGAATGCGCTATACGGCGCACAGAAAACATAGACCGTGAAAACGAACCGAAAACTCTAGCAGGGTTGGCTTTACCCAAAAATCAAGTATCTTCACATCAACAGACATAGAATCGCACGGTGCAAACGTTTTTTGGCGTCAAAGACTGCTATACAAAAAACTACAATATCTGGAGAGTTATTTCATGCAGCTGGGAGCATTACTAAAAAAAATAGAGATATAAAATAACAGTCGAGAAGGGGTGCAGGGCATGCTAAAGCAGCTAACGGACTGGCAGGAGAAGAAATGGGCTGTCAATCAAAATACCCTATTACTGCGGAAGGGACCAAGTTTATGATATCGAAATCAGACGGGCCGAGGCTCCGCAAGATACAATACAATTATAATTACGGCACCCGGGACGATGGCTTATAAGGTTGGGAATAAAAAAGATGGCTTTGAAGCTTTGAAATTGTCGATCCAACCCAGATAATTGTAAAACCTAGACTCGTTCCATTGCCTAACAGAGAAATAGGCCACATGTATTGAATATAAGAAATAACACAACACAAATTTGAATTATCAACCCCTAAATGGCTGAATATTCACATGTACGAGTAGGGGATAGTCCTTCTTACAGAGTGCACACGTGTTGTTTCGGTCGCGGTCTTCATCAACCAGATAGCTGCCGAAAATTTCCCCGGCAAGTTGGGGTATATTTCTCTTGATTGAATTGAGATTCAGGTTATAAGCCCCATTTAATATTCATTGGAAGGCAAACGCTTGGCTTTGTGTTAGGGTTAATGTTTTAATACCTTGGATACATATTGTTTTTAACATCCATTGGGTGGGTGTTGTTGCTTTGCTTTCAAGTGGTTTTATTTTTTTTCATGAAAGTAAAAGCATCCATTAGTGCCAATGAGGATGTTAACCTATCCATTTGAGAATTTGTACTATAAAGTTACTATTTGGATTAATAAAGGTTTTGGTAAATGTAGTGCTTTATATAAATGAGGGATGTTTCGACTAGGGTTTCAGAGCATGGTTGTTAACGGCACACCAGTGTTGCACCAAGTTGGCACTTCTTCTTGGTAGCTATTATTGCGACTTTCTCATATCTTTATTTTTGTGCATTTTTTATTGTCTTGTTATTGTTTGCAGTGTTTTTTTTCCTCCTGGTTTAATGTATTTTTTCGACTACCTGTCATCTTCAGCATGGAATCCGCCCCCTATGATAAAACCAAGTTAGCACTTCTTCTTGGTAGCTATTGTTGTGGCTTTCTCATATCTTTTTTTTTGTGCATTTTTTATTGCCTTGTTACTGTTTGTAGCATTTTTTTTCCTCCTGGCTTAATGTATTTTTTCGGCTACCTGTCCTCTTCAACATGGAGTCCGCCCCACTCACGGGGGGCTTAGTACCAACCATGCTCTATAAAAAAAATGGGAATTCCATTACCTATGTTGTCCTCTTTGTCACTATGTCTCATTCTCGGTTTTTCAGGGTTTCTGTTTGATTATTCCTTTGTCAGGTTCTTTTTATCATTATTTGTCCCTACTTGTCGGCTAACTTTTTTGTGAGACTTGACCCCTCCTGTCTTGATTGACGCTTGTAGTCATTTTTCTATTTTTCACCATGGCTGACATTTGGAATTCGGCGTAGCGGTTATCCGAGATTCAGGTTCTGGTTTTCATTGTTGAAGTGTGCACTCCCTATTTCTCGCTTTAGGTAGTCTCTAGTTGGTTTTCTCTCTTCCCTTTTTATCTCAAGTATCGATAAAGGTTTGTCTTCAGGGTTTTTTTTTGGTATATTGCTAGGTTTTTTCATCCCGTGATTCGAGGGCTTTCTCCCTAGGTTGACGAATATTATCTTTGGGTACTTTCTTTGCCATTCTCTTGGGTGGTTTTCTTCTTTAAGGGGGTTTCACACCCTCAGCTTGGACTGTTTTCCCCAGAGCAGTATGGGGTTCCCGTCGGCCTATGCGCCACCTTTTCATGCTATAGCTCCACGTACTACTATGCATGGGAATCTGTCATCCTCGCGTGCACGTTGACATACAAAGGCCATTAGAGCCCTGGAGGAAAAATGTAGTCACGTTTTGGCCAAGGACGTCTATATGGATAAGGTTGAATCACTCTGTTGTAGAGCTCTGGTGGGGAGGCTTGAGTACTGCTCTATGAACAAAAAGGAATGGGAAAAGTGGGCTTCACAGCACTGGAAGCCACTCCTCAACTACGTTCCCACGATAAGTTTGTTGGCTAATCGTTGGCTTGTATTCGTGTTTTTGGAGGAGAAATACGCCACCCTTATTCTCAGTACTCTTTGGACCGTTCATTGTGGGTCGTTGGTACTCAACAAGTGGCACTCTGGTTTTGACCCCTTTCGTGAACGAGTGGTTAAGTGACACCTTTGGGTCTTTCTCCCAGCGATTCCCTTCCCCCTCTCGAACAGAGACTTTCTGGTCAGTGTTGCAAATGTTCTGGGTCGTTTCGTCGTAGTTGAAGATTATTTCTTGCATTGCTTTGATAAAATATTTGCCAAAGTTCTAGTCGAACTGGATGTCTCTCACGGTCTCCCTGCTGAGATCGAGTTGGATTGTGGGCATTTCAAGTTTTGTCAATCCCTTGATTACTTAAAAGTCTCTTTTTGTTTTAATTTCTATCGGGAAGTTGGGCACTTAAGGCGAACTTGTCCCTCACTTTTGCACGGGACCTCACAAACCGAAGGTTCGAAGTATGAGACACCTCCTCATCTCTCACCTCCTATCATTACTGGTCCATCTTCGTCGTCGTATGGTATGTATAACTCCAACTCTCCTACTCTTTATGAAGATTTGACTAAGGGGGGGCTTTTGTTTATCCAAGATGTTGAGAAATGCACTTCTGCAACAAAACTCTCCTCTGGTATTGAAGGCCCTGTATTGGCTCCTCTATTTGCTTCGGCAGATTTTGTTGCTCCCTATCCTCAGCTTGAATTGATCCCTCCTGCTTTGGATATGACTCTGGTTGTTGTCTCACAATTGCCACCTCCCCCCTTACAGGTTGTTTACTCACTCTTATTGAGGAAGACTTTCCCCCGCTCACTCTCTCCTTTTCCCCTCCTATCATTTCCAACCCTCATCCCGATAGCTCGAGAAACTCCCCTTCTTTTTCAGATCCCTTACTGCTGAAAACTCTTTCGATATTCTTGGACAAAACCCCCCTGTCCCCTTCCACTCGGCCTTTGGATTCTATCAAGTTCGAAAATGTCACTATTCGAAAAACCAGGAAAAAAAGTCTATGCCTCCTCTTGGGACTGTCATTACTACCAGCCCTCACACTCCCTTTCCTGTTAGGCTTAAAACGACAGCTAGGTCCATGTCATCCCCCCCTTGGGTGCTTAGAGCAGCATCACCCATGAATGAGGTTTCCTTATGAAGATTCTTTCTTTGAACCTTCATGGCTTTGAAGCGCTTGCCAAGCAAAAAGCCCTCGGTTACCTTATTATTGATATTGCTTTGGATATTATCTTTCTTCAAGAAACTTTGTGCGATCGCTTTCCTACGCTCTTAGCCTTCTCGAAACTCCTCTCTGGATGGGAATTTTGTGCTCTGGATTCGAAGGGTCTCTCGAGTGGATTGTTAACAGGTTGGAATTTGTTGTCTACGTGCTACAAGGCCTTCGAAACCTGTGTTGGCTTATTGGTAAAGGTCACCTCTAGGGAATTCTCTCTCGTTGCTATGGGCCCTACATCAACAGAGAAACCTTTTGGACTAGAGTTGTTAGTGGTGGCATCTTTAACCTCCTGAACTTGATCGTGGCTAGTGATCTCAATTTCACCCTAAATGATGCTGAGATTTGGGGTGCCAATGCTCATCTAGATCCCCTGATCCCTTTTTTCTCTCAATTGCTTACTAAAAACAAGTTAGAGGATTTGGCCCCTCCTTGCTCTAGTCCTATTTGCAGGAATGGTAAGGTTGATAAGGATGGCATTAGCAAAAGGTTGGACAGGTTCTTGGCCCTGGACTCCCTTTTACCCCACCTGCATAGGCATTGAACCTGGTCACACCCCTCTGTTATCTATGACCATTTTCCGATTTGTTTGGAATGGAATACCTACTCCTCTTCTCACATCTACTCCTTCAAATTCAATAAGGCCTGGCTACTTGAGGAGAACTTCTCTCAGGTTGTGGAGACAAATTGGCTTACAGACCTCCCAACTAGGGAGGTAAATGACATGTATAGGCTGGTGCTTAAGCTTAAAAGACTCAAAGGGGTTGTCAAGACCTGGGAGAAAAATCAGAAAAAGATCAGAACCAGTCTTCTGTCTACTATTGATAGTGAAATACTTACCCTCCTAGAGGCCTGCCCCTCTGGCATTCTCACCAAATCTGAGGCTGTCCTCCTCTCAACCCTCAAAACATAAAAGGAGAAGTTGCTTGTCCATGAGGTTCTCACCTAGAAGTTGAAGAGTAGAGTTAATTGGATTGAGCTGGGGGATGCCAATACAAACTTTTTCCATAGTTTTGCATCTACCCGCAGAAATTTCAATGCTATTTGGGCCCTACATAATGACGATGGTTCGCTGCTGAATGAGGAAAGTCAGATAAAGTCCCTGAGAGAAAGACACTTCTCTAAAACATTTAAGGATGATGGGGGCACAAATATTGGAGACCAGTTGAACGTCATCAAGTTGTTTCCCTCCTTCATTACCAAAGAGGAGGCAGGTGCCTTCACTACTGAGGTATCTCTTACTGAAGTTGAGGGAGCTCTCAAAAGCTTAAAAAAGGACAAGAGTCCTGGGGTCGATGGGTGGCTTGTAGAATTTTTTCTCTCGTTCTTTGAGTTTGTGGGAAAGGATCTCCTTGATGCTGTGGAACTCTCCAGAAGGGAAGGTAGGGCCAACTTTTCCCTGAATTCTACCTTCATTACTCTCATTCCCAAGAGTGAAAATCCCTCTACCAATGATGATTTTAGACCTATCTCTCTCTGTAACCCGGTCTACAAACTCATAGCTAAGATTGTAGCCAATTGTTTGAAGCCCTTTTTGGACAAATCTCTCTTGGGTGAATAGTTTGGCTTTCTCAAAAGCAGGAATATCCTGGAACCGATGGGGATCACTCAGAAAATTTTCCATACTATCAAATCTAAAAACTTGGAAGCCCTTGTCCTCAAGCTTGATCTTATAAAATCTTTCGACAGAGTTAACTGGACCTTTGTGAGACTTAGCCTCTTACAAATTGGTGTGCCCTTGGAAGGGGTGAACTGGATCATGGGTTGCTTAGTTTCTTCAAATTTCTTGGTACTTATAAATGGTACCCCTTCTGGCTTCTTTGCTGCTTCAAGGATCATCCATCAGGGATGCCCCCTCTCACCCCTCCTTTTCCTCCTAGTAATCGAGGGTCTCAGTCTCATTATTAAGGAGGCTCATTTAAAATGGAGAATCAAGGGTACAAAGGTCTCTCCTCTACTAGCAGTAACTCATATGCTCTTTGTCAATGATGTGATACTTCTTGGCACTGGGTCCTTGTGTGAATCATAGGCTTATTATGACTCTCTAAAACTTTTCTGCTCAGCTTCAAGTATGTGTATCAGTATGGAAAACTCTTCTTTCCTCTCCAATGAAACTGATGATGGGATCAGAGAAGGCATTAATGCTTTTCTCCCTTACAAAATGGATCACATTGATGAGGGATTCAAATATTTGGGTTATCATTTAAGACCCACTAGCTATGGTACCAAGGACAGAAGATGGATAATCAAGGGTTTTGAAAAAAAATTCAGCCACTGGTCTTATAGGCTTCTCACCTTGGGAAACAGACTCACGCTTATTCAAGTTGTTCTTACTGGCATTCTAGTATATAGGTTTGCCCTAGCCAGGGTTCCTAAGTCCATTTTGAAGCGTTTGAGACAATGTATGTTTACCTTTCTTTGGGGCACCAATGATGGTTGCTCTACGATGCACCTGGTTGACTGGCAAGTCATCTCCAGACCAATAGACTACGTGGGTTGGAATATAAAAAATCTGGATTAGTTCAGAACCTATCTCAGACTGAAGAGTTTTTGGATGGTCTTAAACAGCTTGGGAACTTGGAATCATATTATAAAATCCAAATATCTCAAAAGTATTTCCGTGGAGGGTTGGCTGTGTAAACATAGCTACTATGTTTGATGTACCTCCTATTTCTGGAATGGATTTGTTCGTTCCCTCTCATGGATCAGCAGGAAACTAGGTTGGAAAGTGGGAAATGGACACAAAATCAGGCTGGGAGTGGACCCGGTTGCGGGCCAAAACTCTTCTTTTTTACTCTCTGAGGATTTCCGTGACTATCTTGAAGACTACGGCTTACTCACTGTTCACTGCACGGGGTCTTCACTTAGTGAACCATGCCATAGCACGTTCGTTTGTGGCATATGAAACAATACCCCTATTTTCAAAAAATATTGGAAAATACCTCCCAAAATTGTTTTTTTTAACCCCCTCCCAATATGCCTTCCCAATTTAAAAAAACCCCTATTTTCACTATATATTTCATGTATCCATTTTTTCATTTACATTTTTTATACCCCTTTATATTTCTACCTAGTATATTGACATGATACCCCACATGCATTCTACAATGTACCTGGCTTCTTTCGATGTATATTGTGGATGCACATTACTTCACCCACAATGATCAACACCACAGAGATCACATTCATTTCCTAAATTAACACTAGTTTGTCATTTTTTTCCAGGCCGCCTAATTTTATAAACATTAGTAGTTGTATCCTATGTCAAATGTTTCATTGGTTTTAGATATTACTTTTGAATTTGTTAGACTTTAATTTAATGTCACGAACGGCTTGTCTCAAGTCTGTTTTTCTATTTTGTGTTTTATTCCTTCATAAACTTTTCAATTGTGGATGAAATAGAAGCTTTTGCTGATAGTTGTTGTTTCTCTCTCTTTTGACAGCACAGTTCTATTTTTTATGTTTTATTATCTTAACTATGAGAAATGCATGTGTTATGTCTAAACAATGGGGGTGTCTTCTTGATTCATACTTCTAGTTCAGCTCTACCTTTGTTAAATTTACTCTCTGGTATCGTCCCTTTTAAATTTCATTCAGTAATATCTCTCGAGGCATTTCTCATGGCCCTTATATTTCCTTTGAGATTCTCACTCTGCGAAACCTGCTGCAATTTCACTTGTTCTATCTCCAGTATATTTTTGTCCCTCTTTCTGCAAATACTCCTTTCTTCTCTGCCTCCTCCATAGTTAGCCTTCAAGGTTTGTAGGTGGCATTCAGGCGGCAGAAGAGAAGATTGAGACAATGCAGAAGAGAAGATATGAAAGCTAAAAAAGATGTTAATAGAATAACAGAAAATCTTAGTCATCAAAAAAATGTCATCCTTTTAACAGTGATGACGATAAAAGATAATAGCTCCAAAACCCAAGGATGATTTGTCTTGTTTGAAGATGGAGTAATCATGGGACATATTTTTACTTAAATAGTGTGTAAGTCTTGGATTACAAAAGCTTCAAATTGAAATAAACATACTAAATTCATTTCACATGTAGATATAGAACCATAAGAAGCCCACAATTTTAATAACTTAATATTCATTAAAATCGAGATTAAATAAACTCAAAGTCGCAACGTTATAAACCTACTCAATTCATTTCACGTGTAGATATATAACCATAAAAGTGCCATAAAAGCCCATAATTTAGATAACTTGATATTCATTAAGATTGAGATTAAATAAACAAAGACTCCTATTAAGATTGAGATTCCTACCAACTCACTTCACAAAAGGTATATAGCATACTAGGTCCACATGACTCATTAATTAATATAACAAATGCATTACACATATGGTTTTGTCCCAATGGGGTTTTAGAGGTCTCCAAACCAACCCAAGATCTCAAAAAAAAAGACTTAAAACATACTACATCTATTAGAACCATGAAATTTAATTGTCACATTTCAACCATAATTAAAAAAAATAGTAATAATAATAATCATTTCAACCATCCCGCACAACAATAGACCGAGTGTATGGGACTCCCAGTGATAATGCACAACTACATTTCGACCAAAAATCCGACGGCCGTATTGTCGGATTTTCGACACTTCCCTGTCGCATGTACGACACTATGATTTTTTTTAAGCGTCGGTGGATTGTTGTCGGTTATCCGACATCTTTCCAATCCGTCGGTTAAGCGACAGCGCAGTTTATCGTCGGTTAAATGTAAATCATCGGTTATCTGCATATTAAACTTTAAACACACATCGCAGTTAAGTGACGGTGGAGAATTTTTTTTTTTTAAACTACACTTATAGGCTGTCGCTTCTACCAAAGAAACCTATTGCTTAACCGACGGATTATGAAAACTTAAGCGTCGGTATTGAATTTTAAAAAAAAAAAATCACCTACAGGCCGTCGCTTAACCGACGGCTATAAGTGTTTTTAAAAAAAAATACAAATGCCAGATTACTGGAGACACACCTTGATGTTTGTATAGATTGTGAAATTACTACAATAAAGTGAATGTTGCTAACAAAGTGCCCAGAAACAAATATCAGTAAGCTATGCATGAAGTAACAATCGTGAGATAAATCAGTGGAACTTTAGC
>LPNX010819301.1:641449-652318 GCA_001517045.1 Pseudotsuga menziesii | reverse complement strand
GTGTCCATATGCTTATATTTTTGACAAAGAGATTATAAGAAAGTTCCAATTTCCTTCCTAAATTCCTCAAAGTAAAAATGTTTGTGAAATTACTGTCAGACCAACTTGGTTATTGGTTGGGCATGACAATCCTCTTTGGCAAGTTTTATGACGGGTTCATTGCTTCTTTAGCTCCAAACAATAGTGACGGGTTCAAGGCTACTTTCTTCTTGCAGCTATCAAGTTGTCATTTGTATGCTTGCATGTATTTAATATCACCTGAAGGGCGTTTGGTGAGTACTTAAGACCTTTACAGTAATGATTTGGCATTTGTCAATCTCTTTAGCTTGTCATTCAACATCGTATCATTTTGTATCTTCTTTTCGACATGATTTATTGCTATATTGAAGAATAACAGCAAACCATAATGATACATTACTACATAATGTTACATCTTGACAAACAGGAAGACTTATGTCACAAGCTCTGTTAGTTTGCTTGAAACTACTCCTTCCTGTCTTATGCATACAAGTTTGTTGCATCTATCATTTCTATTGCTCAGCAGCATTCTAATGCCTTGTGGAGTACTATGGAGTATGGACAATGCCCAGCACTTATCGGATTATATAGACATTAATGATTATAATTTTAAAATTTAGACTGTTATCTTCTCTAAACCTTGGTCTGCTTGAAACATATTGATTTGACTATAAATTTTATGGATAGAGAAGATTTTGTCTGTAGGATATAGACGTGCCTAGACCAGCACACTTTGCATTCACACAATAAGACTGATGAACAGCTAATACTGGTGCAATGGCAGTTGGGCACATATTCAAGACTCTTCTTAAGGGCACTGCTTTAGGGCAAACCCTGTTTATCTCTAGACTTGTCATTTGCTATGCAACTGAATGTTTTAAAGTGGCAAAGTGTCAAGTGTTTTCGTGACGTGTTTATGGACTCTTCTAAAAGCAATCACAGCTGAATAAATATGTTCTTTATAATCCAATTCAGTTTTGTTTGTAAATTTCTGAATAATTGCTTTGCATTTCATGTTATAGTAGTATCTTGCCTTGGTGACAATGGAAAGGGAACATAGACAACACTCAAGATTTTGATAAAAACGTTTCCCAACCTTCACTTGCATTAGAAAGCAAATAGAAGGTTTATTGTGAACTAATTTGTGTAGAATATGTGAGTTGCAATGTTCAGGGATGTGTTGATGTTGTCTCTATGATTTTGTAGATTAAGCTGAGGGGCTTATTGTCTTATCTTCAACAAGCACGATAAGGCTATTGGGGTGTCCTACAAGGACGAATGCAATCATTGTCATCCTCTGTGCACAACCTACCCACTCAGCACCCACATGATGCTGCAGATGAGAGTCAGCAGCCAGCTGAAGCATCTGGTCTAGGACGGAGTTGGGTACAAAGCATGTTCAGTAGAGATCCAGCTACCCGTAGAGTGCCTTCTGCTCATGCGGGAAGAGGAGCATCTGATAGTGCTATTCTAGGTTTGTTTTGCTCTTTTGAGATTCATTATTATTCATTGTTAAATAAAATGGTATTGTATGCTATCAACAAAGGCAGAACGTAATAATTCTTCATTAGATTCTTTGCCACTGACAAACTAATGTGCAGCAAATCATAGTTACATCAATAATCAAGCTCTCTTTGGTGTCGTGATGGAAGCTACCAATGACAACATTCAGAATGTTGTACCACCACCAAAAATAGAGATACCCACTGTTGGGCCAAAAAGAGGCTATTCAGGTGTGCGTATACTTAGGGGTCATAAGGGCTCTATTACTGCTCTCCATGCAGTGACAAGACGTGAAGTATGGGATCTCACGAGTGATCAGGAGGATGCTGGATATTTCATTAGTGGGAGTGCTGATTGCACAGTAAGTTTTGTTCCTGTCTTGATTGTAATGTGAATGCCATGTTTGCTTTTTATTTGAATTTCAATTCTAGGGCTATGTATTGGGAGAGTTTGGTAAGGACATCAAGTTGCATTTCATTCCTTGTTCGAAAAACATTTTGGTGAAAAAATTGGAGGCACATGTTGATAATGAAACGAGATCTCTCATGATTTTGATTGAAATTAAAATGTTATCATTCATTGTGCAGCAATAATTTGGGCAATTGTGGGTAATTAAGTTATTTTTCTTAATTTTTATTTCCATGTAATAAATGTGTAGCATGAGGCATTTAGTCGAGTTTCCCTTGAATTTATTTCAACCAAAAGTCACAATGTGACATTGATCATCAAATGGTTACACATATTTTCCAGTTTTCCAAGGAAAGTTTCATATCTAGACATTGTAAAAACTGCATTATTGGAAAATAATTGGAGTCACTACTAGTTGGTTTTCTGTGGATCCCTGTATCTACAGTTGGCACAAATGAACAGTTTAAAAGAGATTGCATTTCACTGTCATGGCTATCAGAGATTTTAAATTTTGTGCATAATCAAAATACAACATTGTTGCATTTCACTGTCTTTGCAACAACAATGATTTTCATCTGACCCCAAGACCCTGAAATGTCCCACTTGGCTATGAGCTAACCTTTCTCTGATATTATGCTCACTAACTTGGTTCAGTACTTTCTACAAGTACTTTGGATGCTAATTAGATACCCACTGTTTGAAACTCAACTGAATCCCTGACTGTCGGTGCACTAATAAGTGTGTATGGTTTTCTTTTTCATGATTTATTTGGCCTCATTTAATCACAGCATTTATCAGTTATCTCACATTCCATTCACATCATTGTATTAAAAAAACATAACATAGAAAAATGGTGAGAAAATTAATTCAAAATAATAGACGGATGATATTTATAATGAGAAGCACAAATACATGCCTGGAAAAGATTATTGGATGTTCTGAGTCCCGGAAATTTCCCATCCAATTAATTTCTTGCTGTAGCAATCACTCCACATAATACTGATAATGCCCAAAATGTATGTGTTGCCCAGATTAACACCAATAATTGCAATACTGATAATTCCCAGTCACTCCACATTTATTACTGGAGCTTTCTTGAGCTCCAAACAATAGTGAAAAGGAACAAGTACACTCAAATGTCCCAAAGAGAAGAAAAAAATCACACACTATCCAGTACACATGGGACACAGCTGTAGTTACATCTACATATTATATTTTGCTAGCAAGTGCATTTCAAAGAAAATTCTCAACAAAATTCTTTTGACATAAGTTTCAACACATTGAAATGAGCAAAAAGAAAGAAAACAGAGGCATTATCGAATGAAAAACAGAAGAGCTCACCTGCACAATTGCAATATGCAAAATGCGGCCTCGAAGATCAACTGCAATTGAAGCAACTGCCATAACTACCGGTCCAGTAGGGAATCGAAGAACCATTCCAAATATTGCGTTTGATTTCCCACATGCTATAAGTCTTGTTTGAAGAGCCATGAATAAGCCTGTCATCCAAAAATTTCTGTGAATCATTTGCAGTAAGCTCTGTATGTTTTGCTCAAAAAAAAAAATTGAGAAGATTCAGAATTCCCACATCTAGAAACACAGTTTCACTCCTAATGTTATTTCTATAGTCCTTATAGCCATTGGCCAATGCCTGCAAAATTTCTCATAGCTCTAGGACGTTGGAAACTTATGGAAGTAGTCTAAAACATAGCATATGAATTGAACCAGAGCCTATGCAGTCTATCCAGAGTCAAATACTCGTAAGCTGGAAACCTAACCAGAACATAAAATTTATTTGTATGCAACATATAAAGCATTGCATGGATTATTTCCTGTCTATTCTCATTCTGCTCATTTCTATTGCGTCCAGAGAACATGATGCAAGACTGCATCCTCATTGTGTCGTGCATTTCATGTCCAAGCAATGAAGATAGAGCCCTTGACAATTTGACAAGAGGTCGAATTTTATCGGATATCAAATAAGCAGCAGATCCTTTTGTAATAGACAGTCATAATGGCCACCCTTCCTGTGGCTTCGATAACCATGTGTATTTAGAAATAAACAGTGCATCTCTCACAGTACAATGAAATTATATATCAATTTTGAAAGTCCACAAAGATATTTCAAAAAAAAACATGCTGGTTGCTCCACAGTTATTAGCAGAAGTTGGGATGCATCTTACAAACTCATCACCTCAAATGATCTCCATAGTGAAAAAGATATTTCATTTCTGCTTCAGGAGCATCCCGGTTAATGTATCACCAAAGCCAGAAATATCTCAAAAATAGTGCCCTTCAGTTAATCAGAATTATCAGATTTCTGTGTAGATTGGTATCCCTAAGTTTGGTCTTGCTCTTCTATGTTACTGTCAGAGGCATCTGACTCTTGACTTGGTGCATTCCAACTTTTCCCTTCATGTTTCAATCGTCCTTGAATTGTGCAACAGTTTGTAGAAGTTCCAACTGCAGAGATGGACAATTCTCCTTCAAGTATTCGAACCCCTCTGACTTCATGACTTTTGCAGAAACAAATCAAGATGAAATTTTTAACAGCATCAACTAATTGATGTTTCTCAACAATATAAACTCCTATGTTTAGTTTATAATTAATTGAAATATACTGCATACCTTCCATGTTTGTCGCAGCAAATTTAAGGCATGCAGATTTGAGTTGAGAAGCCTAGTAACGCTGGGCCAGTTCAAGAATTTTAGCAACAGTGTTCACAGTTATTCCCTGTGATATTCTTGACTCACACAAGCACCTTAACTGACACAGACCATACTGATCTGCTGCTATGAGCAAATATTCAATCATTGTCTCGTGTGTCAAAAAGCAAGGGGATGGATCAGAAATCTCTCCTAAATCTGCATGTTCCTCTAAATATGGAAGGGTATCTCTGTAAATAAAGTGTAGCATAGCCTGCATTGCATTCAAGAGAACAAAGGAGACACATTCATGAGAAAGGAGACAATAATTTAAGGAAAAAAATTACAAGCTCAAGGCAAATACCCAATCTTCCAAAATTGAAATAAAGAGAAAGCACAATTCCATAATCATAGGAAGAATGAAAGCTCACCTTAAACACCTCTGGCCTTGTGCCTTCGATGCTAATTTCTTTGTCATTCCACTCCCCAGAGGACTCAAAAAACATGGATTTAAATACAGGGGAACGTGCTGCCAGAACAACTCTGTGGGCATGAAATTTTTCCCCTGATACATCAATTATGACATCCACATTTTCAACATCTTCAAGCAGTTCCCCAAATTGTTGACCCAAGTTTGATTCAGGGATGTGAATATAGTGCAATCTGGGGCCTTGAATAGCAGAAACCACAACCCCAACTGTACAACATATTTTTAGAGTATCGTCCTTCACAAAATCTGATGATTCCAGCATAGCTCGCCCGAAGAAACGCTTGTAACCCCTAAAGATCTCCAAGAGGGTGAAAAGCAAAAAAAAAGAGTAAGTGGTAACCAGATTAAGCCGAGGCCACCAGCAGTTTGAGGTCTCTGACCTGCAAATCCACATACATACCTATGCCATGACAAAATCTTGGTAGTGTTTTGTACAGGAGCAATATGTATGTGTATCAGATTGAACATTACAGCTAGTGAAAACAATTTCTGATTAACAATGAAAAATTCTATGCGCAAATTAGGAAATGGCATATATAAATGAGAATGGGATGAACATGCTATAGTTTTTTCTAACAGTAACAGTTATTTTATATTAACTAGACAGGGACTGCAACCAATCTTCAAACTGGGCAGCCGAAATACAGATTGCAAATGCAAAACTGGAAAGGCAACAAGACACGGATTGGAAAGTTCTGTATTGCTAACATACAATCCAAAATAAGCTATTTTCCCCTATAATTACTTGTCAGGCTCCAGGCTAACCTGCTAGTGTAAATCTGTATGCAACTACCAACTAGTTTTTCAATTCTGATATGCATCCTATCAGTAAGGTTGGTGTTCATCTCCGAATGGTGAGACTTCCTCTTTGTTAGAGTTTCCACTTTAATTCAAAATTTCAAATATGTTAGATCTTTAATCTAATGTACTAGGATCTCCGAAAGATAGACAAGCACAGCATAAAGAAAGACACAGATTTTATCCTGGGAAAATAAAGAAAGACATTATCCTCATCCCATAGCGCAATAACTAATCCAAAGCTTTGGCACTTTACCCCCAAACCATGCCAAAACCCTAATACCAAAAGCAGGTCCCCTTGTAGAGAAACCCTAACCAAACATAGAAAGGTTGAAGAGAGATAGTAAAACCATAAAACCCAAGAAAATAACTTCTTTCACATGCTCCTTTTCTCAACAAGATTTTCACTAGAATAGACTTGATGATTTTATTATGAAATGAAGTGCTTTGATGGTTTATTTATACCCTCCCTTGGAGGTTTCTTAGAACACATAAGGCTGACCCATACATTTTCAACATGAACTAGGAGAAAAATACATCTCTTGGAGGGCTTCATCACTTCTCTAATCCATAAGCACATTTACACACACATTATTAGGGTTTTTTATGCACATAAAAATGGGCTTTGAATCCCACAAGCATGGATTTTTATGCATAACTTTTCATACAGTTTCTATGACACATGGAGGATGTTTTGCTGCACGTTGTAGATGAATCGACGGAACCACAGAACTCCTCTTAGCCGTTCACCTATAACCTTGGAACCTATCACAAAAAGCCCTTCATCAATAGAAATCTCTCTATAGATTCTTAAAATTAGATAAACCAAAAATTATCATTATATAAAAAATGAGGTTCTTCATCATTAAATATAGATTTTTAAAAATAGATAAACCAAAATTGATTTTAGTACCAAATAAATACTGTGTTATAGGTTAAATATTTTACATTTTGGATATGGGATACTCTGTCCATCATCATGTGTTATAGGTTAAATCATTTACATTTCGGATACTCTGTCCATCATCATAATCAGAGTGAATTCAGAGATGCAGAAACTTTTTGTCAAGAAGAAGAGTGATGGATGGCTCTCTCTTCTTGGCAAAAATTTCTGCATATCTAGATTCATTATGATGTTGATGATGAACTGCCTATGGCAGGTCCAAAGGTCAATGATTTAACCTGCAACAAAATGAATGAATCCAGAAACGATTAGCAAACCAACACAATGTAGAAGCCTCAGCCTAACAGTGAATGAATCCATAAATGAGTAGCAAACCAACACACTGTGGAAGCCTCAACATAAAAGAATAGGAAAAAGTTTCCACAAAATCATTCACCTATCAAAAATCTCATCTACCATTTTGAATAACAAGTTTTGCAAATTGGAATCATGTAAGTTATATGGTATTACGAATTAATCAACCTCCAACCTATTACTTCAAAGTTTGAACATGTTTTAAACTTTGGATGGCAAGTTGAAACCATTACTACAAAGTTCCAACCATGTTTTGAACTGTGAATGCGGGTTGGAATTATGTAAATTGTATATTACTGCCACTTCCCAAACATGTAAATTCAAAGTTAAAATCAGACTATGTGAAATGAACAATTTTAACCACCCAGAGAAGAATTCCTTTGTGGAAGATTAAAGAGCAATAATCACTGTAATTTAAAAATAAATACCTTAGCACTTGTGTCATAGTCGTCTGTTCCCATGTCATACTTGTAGGTAGGTCTAAAAGACAGTGGGCCTTCGCAGAAACCATGGAAAATCTCCCCCTTTTCTGCTTCTCTTGAAAGTTGGTCCTTGGCTCTCAATAACTATTGGATATATATACACAAAGCACCCAGAATGCATGCAATCAGTCAATAAGTAGAATTCAAGAGCTCGAATCCTGCGTCGATTATTAGATAGTAGATTAGTAATAAAAAAATACCTTTTGCAGATTTTGTCTGATGAGGAGGCTGACAAACTTTCTGCTTCCTTCAATTCTGTAGTTGAGATCCCCTAGCCAAACCACCACATCGGATTGGCGAATAGCAGCGGAATGCAGAGAAGCTGTTTGATCTTGATCATCATCTGCCATCTTGCACCCTGAAAGATCCATTAATTGGTTCGGACTCTGCCTAAAGCTCGAAGTCTTGGGTTTGTTGAAAATGGTCTGGAAAATGCACTGGTACTGAACATTACGCTCTAGCACATTATTCTCATGAGCTGCACTGACCCAAAAAGGTAAATTAATTCAACAGAACTCTAAAAAACCATTTCCCCAATGAAATGGGCACTGCCATGCCTGGCTTTTCCCCTAGAACAGTTGTGAGAAAAAGTAAGGTATGATAAATATAATGCCCTCTACTGCAATCTTGACTGTTAGGTAACAGATGACAGAGTTTTAATTAATTACCAGAGAGATGATAGGCAATGAAGAGAAATGAAAAGCCTTTGTATATCAAGGTTATTGCTACTGCCCCCTTCTGTCGCCTGACTACACCTCCAAGGCCTCCCAAACCAACCTTATCCATTCTCAGCTCTGCAGCAGTTTTTCATTATATGAATCAAGCATTAATTATGGTTTAACACTACTTTAAATAGACATATGATATCTTCTCATTTGTATAACCAAGACTAATATCGATCATATTCAAGAAGAATCACCTTTAATGAAAGGCTTTGAAGTGTTTATTGCAAATATGAAGAGTTGCAAAGAAAGCATGACAGAAGTGGCAACCAAGCTGTACAGAAATCAAATCAACCTTGAGAGTTAGTGATTCAAATTTCATAGCATATTAATATTGTAAGCAGACTTGTAAAAGCTTCGTAATAGACCAACCTGTAATTTCTTCCCAAGGCATCAAGAATCACAGAGTCGGCATCCAAGTTGGGAACTTCTTGCAATCCTATAACGTAGAAATCAAAGCTTTCTCCTTTTCCACCCAAAAGCTTATGTAGTTCATGGGATGCAAGCTGTGATTGTTACATTGAGATCGATCAGAAAACAGGTTGCAATTCTTTAAATCAAGATATTAATTCCACAGAAATCTAAAAGCCATATTTCTTCAAAGAATTATATTTCATATTAGGTCTATATCCATTTTAGGTCTGTGAAAGTTAGTTTATCAGATATTCAAGAAAGCCTAATTGAATGAATTAAGACTAATATTACTAGCTTTAACAGTGTTCAAACCCTACCAAGCTACATTCTTAGCTTAAATTTTACAGTTAATACTAAATTTACGTTAGCTAGTGTAATTTTAAAAAATAAAGGGGCCTCAGTGTCTGGGAATAGATAGATTTGTGTACCTTGCCATTCATATTCCAAGTGACAATGTGCATACACAGATTATCAGGGCCAGCGAGCCAAGCGAACTTACTGGGTCTCCGTTCGATCCTTCTAATTCCCCGAGTACAGGTCTTTTCCTTTTCGCTCAAACTTCTTTCCAAAAAATTGAGTATATCCTTTCTTCGCAGTCCATAAAAAGCAACCAAATCAGAGCCGCATAAGCCATCAATCTTCGACCTTTCCTCCTCATCTTCTCGATCCAGCGCTTCAGTCCCCCAGTTAAGTCTCGGTTTCGAAACCCCGAAAGGCTCCTCCTCCTCCGAATACGCCATGTAAGGGCTCTCATAGGGTTGTTTCCAAGGCAAAACAATCAATCTTAACTCCTTACTCTTCGGCGCCTTCCTTCTCACAACCCGCTTCTGTTCATCGATTATATCATATTCAAAACTCCTATGTACAGTACTACTACACGAGCTTCCCATTCTTGGCAGGCTATTAAATGTGAATTCTGCAGAAGTCTATTCCTTGTCAAATGTCTCGTGATTCCCATCAAGTGTCGCAATTAAATCTAGATTTTTTTAAATGTGTTTAGCCTAGTTGGCCCTAGTTGGTTGTCAACTTTGGCATAAGGATTACAAAGAAGATTTCAATAGATACCCACTAGCCTAATAATTGTACCAATGTTCATGGTTGTAAAAAAGATAACTTTGGTAGCAAGAATGGTACCACTAAAGGTGTCAATAGAGTTTATCCCGAAGGTGTACTACACGGTACTATTGAACCTAATGAAATCACTATTGATACCTTTGTCTTTAAATATGACATACTATAATATGTTTCAATAATAAACCCTTTTGGATTATTTTTATGGGAATTCCCCCCCTGAACTTCTAATTGTGGGATAGGTCAAATAGGTTTGGAAACCATATAACTATATATCCACATTCACATCTTAACTAGAGGATATTTTTATTGTACTTTATAAAATTTGGTCTTAATATTGGTATATTTCAAATTATGTGATATCATATAATCACATCATCATCAACGTCCTCATCATTTCCATCATCATTATCACCATATTCATTCATCTCATTGTCATCATCATTTTCATTGTCATCATAGTCATCATTGTCATTGTTATCGTCATCATCATTGTCCTCATTATCGTCATCATTTTCATCATTATCATTATATAAGCACATCATTGTCAATGGCATCATCATCATCGTTGTCCATCATTATTTTCATCATTGGTATTGGGTATGTGTTATATTCTTTGCATAAATCCTATGCCAAATTGGATATTCTGGTATAATTTTTGCCCATTGTTTTCAATCCATTGTAATATAATTCTAGTAAAGGGATTAGGGTTGTAATAATAATAATAATCATCATCATCATCATCATCATTTTCATCATCATCGTCATCATCATTGTCATCACCATTGTCACTCATGTCATTCACATTGTCAGTGTAATCATCATCAACATTCTCCATGACATTACTAACATTGCCCCCTTTCCCTTATGGTCTTAATAATGGTCATCATTGACATCATCATCGTTGTGAGCATTGTCATAATCATAATTGTCATTCATATCATTCTCACTGTCATTGTCATATTTGTCATCATAGTCATTATCATCATCATTATCATCGCCAACCCTTTTCCATGAGGCATGCATGGCACCATGCAATAGAATTGGTGTTTTCGTATG
>LPNX010819301.1:604507-641227 GCA_001517045.1 Pseudotsuga menziesii | reverse complement strand
TCCCAACCCATCGCCATGTGTTTCAGTTCATGATTCAGTCCTACGAATGTGAAGGGAGTAGGCTCTTTCTATAGATTCCTTCCAACACTAGCACACATTAGTAGGAATTAAGATTTCCATGTTAAATAGTTGACCAATTAAAGGCGTCGTTGCTTAAGCGACGCTTACTAACACGCCGTCGCTTAACCGACGGTTATGATAATAGTCGTCGCTTCACCGACGCTTGTGGCCACATTTACAAAAAAAAAATGTATCCTTGTGATTTTTGGTAAGTTTAAAAAGAGAAATCCACGCGCCATCGTATTTTTTCGTCGGATTTTGGATCGAAATGTAGTAGTGATGTTACCCACCCCAGTTCAGTTCCCCTGGACTTACCTGGGATACATGCTTGCAAAATGTACATGACAAAATGGGTTATAGTGGCAACCACGATATTTGTTCCCAGATATCGCAAGAGTGATTTTTCAAAGTTACTGATTCCCCATCCCAATATACATTAAATAATAATAATAATTTCAACCATAATTTAAAATAATAATAATAATAATAATTGGAATAAATGATCGTAAAACTTTTTATGTGAACATAATTTGTATAAAACTATAATGCCATAAATATGTTACACCAATTGAAGTTTGAGATTTTAGATATATATGCGGTTAGGTGCCATGGCATAACACTATCTAAGCTATTTGATAAAATGAGAGATCTATGAAAGAAAACGAGTTCTAGCCCGTAAAAAACATCCAGAACACATATATCTTGGGAGAAACAATTGAGAGGTAGTTTTCCATTTGCATTTCTTGTCTGTAAACAACATCCAAAACAAGTCTCAAAGGGAGACCCTAGGGTGAAACAATGAATTGCCATGTTATAGAAGTGACCAATCTAAACTATTTGTCCACCCCATGTCCTTGGGTGCTTGCTATTTTATCCTCTCAACAATCGGATCAAAGTTATGATCACAAATTCACTCTACCCATCAATCTAAGGATGAAAAACAATAGAAAGCTTCAGCGTTGTATCCATCCTTTCCCATAAATCTAAAGTCCCAATCAGACAATATTAAACTTTGAAACCAAAATGTATCCATTCAATTACAAAGAACAAGGCAAAGGTTTAATGTCTTGGAATGGTCTTGTTACAAGGAATGAGGTTTCATGCTCTGTGTGAAAGAATGAATTGCCATGTTGTAAGAATAACCAATCTAAACTATGTGTTCACCCCATGCCTTTGGGTGCTTGATATTATATCCTCTCAACAATTGGATCAAAGTAATGTTCACAAATTGACTCTACGTGGACTCTACCCATAAATCTAAGGATGAAAAACAATAGAAATCTTAAGCTTTAATCCATCCTTTCCTAGAATGTTTCCCAAAACATGCCAAAAATCTAGAGTCCCAATCAAACACTATTATACTTTGCAAACCAAAATGTATCCATACAATTGCAAAGAACAAGTTAAAGGTTTCATGCCTTGTAATGGTCTTGTTACAAGGAATAAGCACATCTTGTTGAACCAATTCACAACCACAAACAAATAGTTGTGGCCTATCCTAGACATTGGCAAACCTTCAACAAAATCAATAGAGATACTTTCCCAAGGTCTATTTAGTATTGGTAATGTTAAGTACATCCCAAAACTCATATATTTGGCTTGCTAGTGCTACAAAGAACACAACCTTTCACAAACTTGAAAACTTATTCTTACGTCTTCTACTAGTAAGCATACCTCTATAGATTTGCAGTGGTCTTCCCAACACCAAATTGTTAGGCAATTCAAAAAGTATGAGACTTCCTCATTAAGTGAATTCTCCTTTCCTATGGTAATACACAACTTGCCCAATTTCTAAAGTAGCCCATCTTGGAAATGGTATTAATTTCCCTCCATATCAATAGTTGTTTAATCCTTTAGTTGTTGAAATGCATCCCCAAAATCAACATCATCCTTGTGATCTTCACTCAACAATTCATCTATGAAGGGCTCAAACTACATAATCACTTCCATATTCGCAATATTTTGAACATGGTCTTGACAAAATATTGGCCATTTTGGCAAACATCTCAGCATATCTTTGTATTCTCTTTGATCCTGATAATGAACTGCATATCGCGGGTCCAAAACACCAGATTTAATGTGGAACACATTGAATCCAAAAATGTTTAGCAAACAAACACATCGTGGAATCCTAAAAGAACATATTGGCTAATTTGTTTATCATATCTTATATATGATAAAAAGGTGGAATTGCCACAAAAACTCCATCCACTTATAATGCCTTCTTTGTTTCATTTTACTCTGGCTCTACAACTACTACAATGGTTGTCAATCAAAGTGGATTATGGTATCTTTTCCCATGAGATAGTGCTTTCCATTTATTACCTCTTGAACTACAACAAAGAGATACTTATCATAAGTAGGGTATCTTAGCACTACTGTAAGGAGAAACTCTAAATGGTAACAAATTGATCTTCCTCCTTGCATAAGGATTGAAGCCATGGCATACCCACTTGCATGAATTTCAATCTCAAAAAGTTGTTACAAATTAGGCATGTCTAATACTAATGCTTGACTTATTTTTGTCTACATATCTTCAAAATACCTCTCGTGCTATATTTCCCAATGAAAATTATTCCCTTTAGTTATTATAGCATGTATGCAATAATTGAGGAAAACCCTAAGAGAGTTTCCTCAAATATTGAGTTGCTCCCATGAAACTTATTGCCCATGTCACATTGGTAGCGGTAGGCCATTGCTCTCCTCCACCGATCACATGTCCATGGTACACCAAGGACTCTTTTTCAAACTCAAACTTCTTGAGCTTAGCAATCAACTACTCCTAATGCAATATACTATAAAACGAGAACTCTAGCCATAAAAATTCATATTTTGTCATCAAAACACCAGAAAACAATCCCAAAATGAAAAGTGGTGATACCAGTATCACCCCTTTTTAAAGAGTAGCTGACTGCTAAGCTCAAAGAGCTAGTTTTTCTACAATAATTAAAACAATTGATAGTCCTACAAGGAAGTCTTCTGAAAACCAGCTTCAAGCACAGAAATTCCAAAGTTTCTTAAACACAAAATAAATCAAAGAAATACCCACTTAGCCATTTGAAATCTTCACATATCCATTTAAATCACATCCCCTTGGAAAAACAGGAATAAATTCCAGGGTTAGACCAGACATGCACTAATCCCTAGATACAATTTCATTTTTTTATATGCACATTTCTGAACATTATAAATGTGACATAAGCACCAAATATATAAAACACTTAATCTGTATACCTTCAAATAAACAATTTTATTCATATAATTTTTTTTTTAATAATGAATAATTCAAACATAAGTAACCAACCACTTCAAGGTCATAAAAAAATATTAAAAAGGCATCAACATTATTCAATTGTTTCTTGTCCATGTGAAACTCAATAGAGCACCATATTGCTTATGGATTTGTGTCCGCTAAACAGTAAAACACTGAAACATTGATAACTATCTAGTGGTTCATCTTATACGATTTTACCATTTTGGTGATCAATAAGGCACTGATGATGTGTAAAGTATCCTGGAGAAATCTCCTTGCAATGAATTGATTATCAAGATCCAATGTCCAAACACAAAACTGACAGAGTAGCCCTTCCCTGTACAAGAATGAGTGAATCACAACGATAGAATGATATTCTTTCAACTGCCTTTAAAACACTATAGATTCCCATTTTTCATGAGGGTGATTCCAATACCATATCCATAAGAATCAAGCTAAAAAATACCCAAATGATATTATTTCCAAGTCTTCTTGCTACAATTCTATTTAGAACAAAAATGTCAGAATTCTAAGCAACTACTGATAGTGTCCACGTGATTAAATATATAGCCCTCATTAAGATCTCCTTATGGTACCTGGACGTGAGAATTTAAGCATTACATATATTGCATGTCTTCCTGCTACAATTCTATTTAGAACAAAAATGTCAGAATTCTAAGCAACTGCTGATAGTGTCCACAGGATTAAATATATAGCCCTCATTAAGATCTCCTTATGGTACCTGGACGTGAGAATTTAAGCATTACATATACTGCATGGGCTAGGATTACCTCATATGCAGCATCACAGAAAAATACCCTTTCCTCATACATAGAATCAGTATACTGAATGAAGCATTTATCATTCCATTAGGCACTATTTAACTAGGATTTAAATAAATGCTCAGACATATAAAGTAATTGTATTGTCACAAAATGCCCATCATATGCAAAATTGCTTCGTTAACACCAGCCTCTCTGGACCACTAAAATAAATGTAAGCTTCATTTTGTGTAATTTCAAAAAGCTCTTATAAACACATTTGAAATGTTTTCATATATGGCAATGCAGGGCCTGTAATCTCACAGAAGAAATATAGCAATAGCTAAATGACACAGAATAGGACAAATTCATGTGCATGACAAAGAATACTAGAGGCAAGGAAACATCCCCAGTGGTGAATATGTAGCAAATTTATTTGTTTCATGTTTGGGAAGAGCTCAAACCCGGTCCAAATATCATTGCAGTGAGTAGACTTCACTGCTCTGTTCATGTTTTGTAATGAGGAAAATTTGTTTATCAGGCATGGAGTTGAGATTGAGGATACTATGGTGTTAATTTCTAGAAGAGCTATCCCAACATTAACTTTCACAAGTTGGGAAGCAGTGCTACAGTCTATAACATTAAGGATCAATGTTATCAAACCCAGACCGATCATCCGATCAATATCGAACTGGCAGAGCCCAAAAATCTGAATTGTATCATAACCAGAAAAACTTGGAAAAAAACCGAACCAAAAAACCTGTCAACCAAAAACTACATAAAATATTCAAATTTTGTAAAAAACATATATATCCATGTGCATCCCCATATGAATCCAAACCGTTATACACAAATATGCAAAGTTTTGCATGTATATAGCAAGTATGGGTGCATATAGTCAAAACACTAAAACAACACTGAATGTGATTCATCTTTGAACCAAAATACATCAACAAAGAGGTTCTAAATGGCCCCTAGAATCCAAAAATAAGCATAGTACTAATCAATAACTATATTCTAGTGTCTACAATCTGATCATATAGTACTACTAGTCTATACTCTAATTGTGCATAGTAGACGTCCTACAATATTGATGAAACCTCCTAAGCCAAGCATTAAAAAAATAGAAAAACTTCACATGCCTAATAAGTAATTTGGTTTGAGTGAATGGTACATTTTTACTAAGGTCATGACAAAGGAGTTAAACAAAAAACACCACCAAGATTGAGGTACATAGAAGGGTTGATGCGCTTGATTAAATGTCAATCCCCTACCCTCATACATGATAGAATCCAATGGAAATGTTGCAATCTTGAAACCCTGAATACTGTTAAGTCTGTTGAATTCTGAATGAGATCTAAAATTCCCTTTTTGCGTATGAAATCTAATGAGGTTGAAACCACTCTCAAACATCCTGAAACAATTAATGTTAGTGTTAAAAATTTAAGTAGAAGGGGCATTCTCCTATCTTTCATGTAAAAGTGGTATCCTCCTTATCTTTCATTTTCTATCATTTTTACTTTAAGACTTTATTATTACTATTTAATGTTATTGATGATTACTAAGGTTATTTTTTTTGCAATAAGTGTAGGCCTTTGTTTTTTCTTAAAAAAAATTAAATTTTTAGGCCCTAGAGCCACAGTGTATGATGCAGTACAGAACTGGCTGGTTCAATACCAAACCAGCCAGTCAGGTGAAAAAATGTCGGTTTCACTACAGTCATTTCCAGTCTAGGATGGCGGTTTGGACCGGCTGGGTGCCAAAAACCGGTCAGACTGGCCAGTTTTGCCATGACCGGACCCGTTCTGATAACACTTATTAAGGATAACTTCACATTATCAATCAGACTATTTAGATTAAATGATTTCTTGCAGGAGAGCACTATAATAACCAATTGGCCCTTGGCAGTAAGAAAACGTAGAAGCAAAGAAAAAAACAAATGATATGGTTTTCCTTCTTTTGGCTTATTGCTATGTGAAAAGTTCAATTCAGAATAAACACCGTTTCCCCAGAATTCGACTGAATGAGAAACTGAAAAGTTTAAAATTGGAAAACAGGGCAAGTAAGAAAGCAGGGAAGGACAGCCTACACAGCAAGGCAAATAACATGGATTTTCTAAGCCTGTACACCGAGGAGATCTGTGGGGTCATCTCAGGAAAGTAATCTTACTAAAGTTTTGTTAGAAATAGAGGCAGACTATGATATGAGTGAAAAAATTAGTGAGAAAAATAGCAGTAACCAGGAAGACACTGATGACCGGGGAAGGGGAATTGACGAGATAGCATCTTAACATCATAGAATGGTTGGGTTTTTTGCAAAATAGAAATAGAAGAATTAAAATCCTTTCAACATTTATTAGAAAGAGTTTCACCCAATAGTAAACTAACTGAGCCCTTTGACATTCAATATTGAATCAGGCAAGGGTGTCCCCTCACCTGTTCAGTGTCTGTTTTGGCAATAACTGTTCTTGACAAAAAGCAAATGGCCAAATGGTATCACTTGGAGTTGGCCAATCTTTTTTTGTAATACTCCTTGTTGCCTTTCTTGGTTGTATCCACAATGCCATGCCCAAGTTTTGCAATCATCACTCATAGTCAAAGGCAAAGCCAAATACCACCTCCTCCTCCCTTCCTACAAATATTATTTGTGGAGGTGGAAATATAAACACCTTTTTTGCTCCCTGCACACAACCTAGTTCCCGAATACCAGCCAAACTTGGAAAGCATGGGTTGTAAAATGAATTTCCATATGCAAGCAAGCAAGGCCATTAATAATTTTTTTTTACTATTCCAAAATTCTTTTCAACTATGCCAGAAGGCCTTACTGGCAATCTGTAATCAATGGAGTCGTTGTTGCAGATCCAGGGTTCGAAGTCCCTACATGTTGGGGCCTTCAGAGAATTTTGTTGTGAGAAACTAGAAGATCTCAACCTTATACTTGTTGAGTATAGTTCATTAAGAGTAGAAACAAATTGCACCATCACGAGTGGATGGACAAATACAAGGAACATAGCCTTGATAAGTTTCCTTGTATCTTGTCCAAAGGACACAATGTTTATAAAATTAGTGTATGCCTCAAAACAAAATTAAGAGTGCCAAATATTATGTAACATGATGCAGCAAGTTATTCTGGGGATGGGATAACAACATGTTATACAAATGGTAACAATAATGCAACTAAATACGTTGTTGATAGTAGACTTTTTTATGAATAAGCACCCCTCCATATTATGGACCTCTTGTGTTGCACATTGAATAGATTTACTGCTAAAGGCACATTGTATAGATTTAATGCTCAAGGAGCAAAGGTTCTGGAAAAATAAAAATCCATAACTAAATACATTTACAATCACACAAATGTCCTTGGCATCATGAGAACTTACACTGAAGGAGAAGCATTTATTCATCCTATGATCGCTAGATTTGCAACAAATTCATCTCCTTGAAATATCAGGACATGTCAAAATTCCTAATCTAGAATCTATATCTGATTTTAATTCCAAATTTGAATGTTGAACTTTCAAAATGGTTGATGGTAACAAAACGACTATGACTTACATTAAGAGGCAATGGATCTCACCAAGAAAGCCATCCAAAGAAGATATGGGGATGATGAGGCTAAATATATGCGTCTTTCGAAAATTATTGATGAGCATTGGAATAAGCAGCTGCATTCCCCTTACATGATGTTGTGTACTTTTTAAACCCAATATATTTTATGATTAGACCAGATTTCATGAGGATGGAGGGGTCACTAGATGCCTTTTAACGTGCATTAAAAGGTGCTTCCTTGATGGAGCAAGCCAAAACAACATCAATGGTCAAATAAAATATTATAGGCCCCGTCAAAATTGTTTGCCTCTTCCAATGCTATTCGAACGAAAGGAAGAATATGGTGCCAGTCTGGTACCCTTGATCAATTCATTAAATTTGATGTTTTTGGTTTGTTTTCTTATCTTTTTAGTCTTGGCTCTTGAACCCTTTCCACTTGCTAGTTCTGGTGGCAAAACTTTGACAGTGATATACCATCACTTAAGATTTGTCAATTAAGTCAAACCTGCAGTGCTTCTGGTTGCAAGTGCATTTGGAGTATGTTTGAAAAAATACATTTCAAAAACTTCAACTGATTAGCACCAGAGTACTTAAATGACCTTCTATTTGTCCGTTGCAATCTTCAACTTCGCAAACATGTAAATGAAAGGAGAGAAACGTGAAACTTGTCTCAATTTATCTAAGCTTTTGACTTTGAAAATTTGAATTAAATTGGTACAACTAGTACTACGTCACTAACTAGATAGTATCATAGTAGAGTTTAAAATTCAAATAATAAAGAGTTCAGAGTTCCTGATGATGGCAGGGATAGATGATGCAGCGATTGACCTGGACGATGTAGATCCTACATCAGATTGGCTTTATTGGAGGAAGCTCCTCATTTTCTCCTTGAGGACATGGAAAAGTTTGAGTCTCAAGCGGCACAAGACATAGAAGAAAAACTGATCCACTAAGTATCAACTAAGTAGTCAAGGAAAGATCCTGGGACATGAGGTAGTGCTCCTTACTTGAAACCAGCTTCAACTCCCCCAAACCTTTTAAAACAAAGTGCTTACATGTGGATGATGGAAATCACCCAAGGAGTGGAAAAAATGTAACTTGCATGGCTCGTACTTATGCTGACCATTCCAATGCCATAAAAGCTATTGAAAAAACAGAGAAATATGCTCTAGAAGGTAAAAAGAAAAAAACGCAACGAGGACAATTGATTCTTGAAATTATGCCTCATTCATCATACTTTTGATTAATAAATATGTTAATATCTGTAAGCTTTTTTTATTTCTAGATCAGGAGCTGTCGGTATCTTTAGCAATACCTTTGAGTGATAAGAAGCCCCAAGCTATGGCAAACCCTACCTCTTTTCAGAGGCCTCTATTTTCAAATTTGCAGCCTCAAGATGGGTATGGTTACAATCCAAATATGTATGGTTTTGGCTCCATTGGCTATACTTAGGTAAAACGTAGTATTTTTGTTCTGATTCTGCATGATTACACCTGCAAGAGATTTATAAATCCATTGACTACAAACAACAAAGAAAAGTACTAATGAGATTCGAGCATTATATATTTAATGTATTAATTGTAACTCTTTTCTAAGTCAACATGCATTACAGATGTGACACATATCACCCACCTAGATTGTAGAAAGCACCTCTTGGCACAATGAAGACCTACATTTATACTACCTCAAGCCTTAATCGATGTTCATTGTTCATATCTTTGCCTCAACTTGAAGCTGACATTCATGTGATGATGTTGTTGAATTGGGTTGGATGGAAAGCAATCCACAAGCAATCTAGTGCTGAGCCAACTCAACCCCTATATTTGGAAGAGTTGCTGACTAGATGTGGAATGATTCTATCATGAAGCCACTCTTGGGCCTATTTCTTGTGTGTGTTATTTATGTGCTCACTTTCTCCATTTTATTTTAATTTGTATCATATGCAAATGAATGATTTTTCTAACGCCCTAAGAAAAGTCAAATAAACCACCCCAATTAACTGAGATCTGAATTCAATTAATGTATAAGATGGATGGCAGATGGCGAATATTGTGAGGGGGGCATGAAATGTGCCATCCCATTACAAATTTTAATGAGATAATATTAACATGCCATCATTATTAAGCAACACAGTCGAGTAACTGCAAACTGATGTTTATAAAATGATTGCACCCTTCAGCAATTTCAGAAGGCCTATTAAAGTAAAAAGTGCTCAGTTGTCCTAATTTAGATGTATGCAATAGGTCCTACTTTTCATATATCCATAAATTGGCTTACAAGACTTAATCAATACCACGACAGGTCTTGTCTAGGTAAGGACGCTTTAAAAATCATTAAAATTAAGAAGAGAACAAACTACTGAAATCATGAGTTCCAACTACAACAATCAGCATGAAAGGTTATAGAAGCCAATGATATAGTAAGTTTTACAAATGTCATTTGAATTTGACCCCTGCACAGGTGGCACATAAAATTAGATGGAGAGAACCAACATGATCTCTAAGATTAAAAAGCTTAACAATGCCATGTATTGACAAAGGAAACCCCTGGGGATTTTTCGATAGAGCAAGCCAAGGGGTACTAGGTTTATGTGGTGCTGGCACGGTCCTTTTCATAGACACACAACATTATTTCCGTTTAAATATGTTGTTGGGCTAGGAACTAACAATTGTGCAGAATTGTATGCACTGTGGATCCTTCTGAAATCAGCATCAGACAACGGTTTGAATCAATTAAAGTCTTTGTGGACTCAAATATTGCGATTGAGTGGGCCAAGCAATGTTACCGCATTAAAAATATAAGGCTGATTCCCATAATGAATCCCCAATGTACGTTTTCCCCACTCCTACGTCCCCGGAAACTTGGGGGAACATTGTATAATTCCATGCTTATCTGAGTACCCCATCAGACACTTCTCTGAAGCATAAGAAACCCATGAGAACACATTAATATTTAGTCGATCTTACCCCACTCAGAATGCTTTGCAAAATTGTAGCTGACTTAATCAGAAATAACTATTCAACTGACCTCAAGGGAAGTGGCCATAATTCTCATACTCGCTGATGAAAGTGACTCGGGGTTCTCAATACACTGGGCATACTTGTACTCAACATACTTCGCATGACAGAAAGATACAAATAATTACATTTCTAATGTAGGAAAAAGTGCTTGTGAGTACTGTAATATTGACTTGGGATACTCAACATACTCGGTGAGTACCAGCTAATATTTGGGTGTCAAGAAGCCGACTATTGATTGTACAATACTTGATCAGCAGTAGTATAGCAAGCAGCGAGTATTGTAACTATGGAAATGGCCCTAAATCCAACGACTTCCTACATAGTCACGGTAAGAGTTTGACACAGAGCCATTGTAAAGACACAAAACGTTTTATTATTTCTCAAGTTAAGAAATGTTAGTAGTAGATTATCTTTTGGGGTTCCAAATTATGCAATTTAAAGAATAATTCGAAGGCTAGTAAGACGGTTTCAATCCTCCAACAGCCCTAGCCCAATAAAACCCAAAATACATTGTCGTTCTACTGTCTCCAGAGCTAAACATGACAAGAATCAACAAATATGTCTAAAGTAAACCATTGCCAACTGATTTGTTTATTCAAATTGAGATGACACCATACAAAAAAACTTCCTAAACAGTATTTAATTCAGTAGATGATACATGACATCCGAAAGAAAAATGGGGAAATTTAAATGGGGTTTTGGTTGATTTTATGAACAGTTGAAAAGAGAAATGGAATGAAGACTGCTTACAGCTTGCAAGGCTTGGCCTGGGTTTCCTTCATTGATCTGTTGCCTCGCTAGTGTGAGAAGTGACTAAATCTGAATTGGTTCTCTTTGATTCTGTCGCTATTGTGACCGACTGTTTCCAGAGGGATCCTCCTCTAAGAGGGAAAAAACTGCTATGCACCAAAAAAACTGTGGAAAAAAACCCTATGCAGCACACATGCAGCTTCACGCAGTCATATGGTAGGTCTTTGGAGCTAATGATAAAAAGGGCTGCCGATTCGTACTATGTGCAGGGAACAGAGAGAGGACACCACTGGGCATGGAAGATGAGGATACAGAGGAGGATACCAAGGTCGAGGACAAAGGCGAGCGTTCACTTGCTACAACTGTGGAGAAGTTGGACACATCACACGGTTTTTTCAGAAACCCTCCACGCCTATCAATATTCTATTGCAGGTGCGCGCGGGCAAAGATCTCCAATAAAATATGCCTCATCATATTAGATATTTATATACTAAATAAAAAAAACCCTTTTACCCTTAATATAACACCAATATATTGGTTTAAATTTTTTTGATTTTTAACCCCCCAATATGAAAGAACGTGATATCATATTGGTCCCTAAGTGACGTCCCCGTGGCACATATATGGAAGCTCTCTTCCATATATGCGCACCTTTCCTTCCATATATGCGCATTTACGGAAGGCGAAAATGTGCATTTACTAAAGCTCTCTTCCGTAAATGTGCATTTTCGCTTTCCGTAAATGCAGATATAAGGAAGGCAAGGTGTGCATATACGAAAGAGAGCTTTCGTATATGCGCATTTTTCAGAAGCTCCCTTCCATGTATGCGCATTTCTGCCTTTCGTATATGCACATATATGGAAGCTCGCTTTCGTAAATTCGCATCTTTCCTTCTGTATATGCGCATTTATGGATGGTGGAAATGTGCATTTACGAAAGGCAAAATTCACATATACGGAAGAGAGATTCCGTAAATGCGCATTTCTACCTTATGCATTTGCACATATACTGAATGAAAAATGCGCATATACGGAAGACAGATTCCGTAAATGCACATTTTGGCTTCTGTAAATGCGCATATATGAAAGGCAAGATGCGCATATACGGAAGAGCTTCTGTATTTGCACATTTTTCCTTCCGTGTACGCTCATATACGAAAGGCAAAATGCACATATATGGAAGCTCGCTTCCGTACACGCACATCTTGCCTTCGGTATATGCGCATTTACGGAAGAGAGATTCCGTAAATCTCTTCCGTAAATGCACATTTTTGCTTTCTGTAAATGCGCTATACAGAAGGAAAGATGTGCATTGATGGAAGCAAGGTTTCTATATCCACATTTTGTCATCCATATATGCACATATACGGAAGCTCTCTTCCATATATGCGCATATACGGAAGCTCTCTTCCGTATATGCGCATCTTGCCTTTTGTATATGTGCATTTATGGAAGGCGAAAATGCGCATTTACGGAATCTCTCTTCCATAAATGCGAATATACGGAAGGAAAGGTGCACATATACGGAATAGAGCTTCCGTATATGCACATTTACGCACAGTTTCGTGTTCCGTAAATGCAGATATACGGAAGGAAAGGTGCACATATACATAAGAGAGCTTCGAAAATGCGCATATACGGAAGCTCTATTTTGTATATGCACATTTTTTCTTCAATATATGCGCATTTACAAAAGCTCTTTTTTGTATATGCACATTTTGCCTTCCGTAAATGCACATATACAAAAGGAAAAATGGACATTTACGAAAGCTCGCTTCCATATATGCACATATACGAAAGGAAAAATGCACATATTTCAGAATCTCTCTTCCGTATATGCGCATTTTTGCCTTCCGTATTTGCGCATATACGGAAGAGAGCTTCCGTAAATGTGCATTTTGCCTTCTGTATATGTGCATTTACGGAAGAAAAATGCACATATACGGAAGCCCGTATATGTGCATCTTACCTTCTGTATATGTGCATTTACGGAAGGAAAAATGCATATTTACGGAAGCTCTCCTTCATAAATGCGCATATACATAAGGCAAGATGCGCATTCTTCCTTTCGTAAATATGCATATACGAAAGGAAAAATGCGCATTTACAGAAGCTCTCTTCTGTAAATGAGCATATACGAAAGGCAATATGCGCATATATGAAAGAGAGATTCTGTATATGTACTTTTTTCCTTCTGTGTATGCTCATATATGGAAGGGAAAATGTGCATATACGGAAGCTCGCTTCCGCAAATGCGCATCTTGCCTTCTGTATATGTGCATTTATGGAAGAGAGCTTTTGTAAATACGCATTTTCGTCTTCCGTAAATGTGCTATACAAAAGGAAACATGCACATTTATGGAAGTGAGCTTCTGTATATAGACATTCTTCTTTCCGTATATGCGCATATACGGAAGGAAAAATGTGCATATACAGAGGCTCTCTTCCGTACATGCACATTTACAGAAGGCAAAAATATGCATTTACGAAAGACGACTTACGTAAATGTGCATTTTCGCCTTCCGTAAATGTGGATATACGGAAGACAAGGTGCACATATATGGAAGAGAGATTCCGTATATGCGCATTTTTCCTTCTAGAAGGCAAGATGCGCGTTTACGGAACTGTCATATATGCACACCTTGCCTTTCGTACATGTGCATTTACGGAAGGCGAAAATGCGCATTTACGGAAGCTCTCTTCCGTAAATGCACATTTCCGATGTATTTACGGAAGCTCTCTTCCGTAAATGCGTATTTCCACCTTCCGTAAATGCACATGTACGGAAGGCAAGGTGCGCATATACCAAAAAGAGCTTCCGCATATGCGCATTTTGCCTTCCGGGATGCAAGATGTGCATTTACGGAAGCTCGCGTATATGCACATATACAGAAGGAAAAATCCACCTATATAGAAACTCTCTTTCGTATATGCACATTTTTCCTTTCGTAAATGCGCATATATAGAAGGAAAAATACACATTTACGAAATCTCTTTTCCATATATGCACATATATGGAAGGAAAAATGCACATATTACAAAATATCTCTTCTGTATATGCGCATTTTTTCCTTTCGTATATGCGCATATACGGAAGAGAGCTTCCGTAAATACGCATTTTTCCTTCTGTATATGCGCATTTACGGAAGGCAAAATGCACATATACGAAAGCTCTCTTTCGTAAATGCGCATCTTGCCTTTTGTATATGCGCATTTACTGAAGGCGGAAATGCACAATTATGGAAGATCTCTTCCGTAAATGCGCATATACAGAAGGCAAGATGCGCATTTACGGAAGCAAGCTTTCGTATATGCGCATTTACGGAAGAGAGCTTTCGTAAATGCGCATTTTTTCCTTCTGTAAATGCACATATACAAAAGGCAAAATGCGCATATACGAAAGAGAGATTTTGTAAATGTGCATTTTGGCTTCTGTAAATGTGCATATATGAAAGGCAAAGTGCGCATATACGGAAGAGAGCTTCCGTATATGCACATTTTGGGTTCCGTAAATGCATATATATGGAAGGCAATATGCGCATATACAGAGGAGATATTCCGTATATACGCATTTTTCCTTCCATATATGCACATATACGGAAGCTTGCTTTCGTAAATGTGTATCTTGCCTTCGGTATATGCGCATTTACGGAAGAGAGCTTCTGTAAATGCACATTTCTACCTTCCATAAATGCGCATATACAAAAAGCAAGATGCGCATTAACGGAAGTGAGCTTTGGAATATGCACATTTATCCATCCGTATATGTGCATATACGGAAGCTCTATTCCATATATGCGCACCTTGCCTTCCATATATGCACATTTACGGAAGGCAGAAATGCACATTTATCTAAGCTATCTTCCGTAAATGTGCATTTCCGCCTTCTATAGATGCGAATATAAGGAAGACAAAGTGCGCATATACGGAAGAGAGCTTCTACATATGCGCATTTTTCATTCCGTAAATGTGCATATACAGAAGGCAAAATGCGCATATACAGAAGGAAAAATGCACATTTATGAAAGATCTCTTTTGTATATGCGCATATATAGAAGGAAAAATGCGCATTTTTCAGAAGCTCTTTTCCATGTATGCACATTTCTGCCTTCTGTATATGCCCATATATAGAAGATCACTTCTGTAAATGCACATCTTGCCTTCTGTATATGCGCATTTACGGAAGGTGAAATCGTGCATTTACGGAAGGCAAAATTCATATATACAGAAGAGAGATTTCGTAAACGTGCATTTCTGCTTTCTGTAAATACACATATATAGAAGGAAAAATGCACATATACGGAATAGATTCTGTAAATGCTCATATACGAAAGGAAAGATGTGCATATACAGAAGAGAGCTTCCATATATGCACATTTTTCCTTATGTATATGCTCATATACAGAAGGCAAAATGCACATATATGGAAGCTCGCTTCCATAAATGTGCATCTCGCCTTCTATATATGCGCATTTATGGAAGAGAACTTCTATAAATGCGCATTTTCGCCTTCCGTAAATGCGCTATACAGAAGGCAAGATGCGCATTGACAGAAGCAAGCTTCCTATATGCATATTTTGTCATCCGTATATGCACATATACGGAAGGGAAAATGTGCATATACGGAAGCTCTCTTCTATATATGCGCACCTTTCCTTTAGTAAATGCACATTTACGAAAGCTCTTTTCCATAAATGCAGATATACGAAAGGAAAGGTGCACATATACAGAAGAGAGCTTCTGTATATGCGTATTTTTCCTTCCATAAATGCGCATATACGGAAGCTATCTTCCATATATGAACATTTTTCCTTCCATATATGCACATTTACAGAAGCTCTTTTTTGTATATGCACATTTTTCCTTTCGTAAGTGCACATATACATAAGGAAAAATTGACATTTACGGAAGCTCTTTTCCATATATGCGCATATACAGAAGGAAAAATGTGCATATTTCGAAAGATCTCTTCTGTATATGCACATTTTTGCCTTCCGTATAAGCGCAAACATGGAAGAGAGCTTCCGTAAATGCGCATTTTTCCTTCTGTATATGTGCATTTACGGAAGTGAGCTTATGTATATGCGCATTTTTCCTTTCGTAATTATGCATATACATAAGGAAAAATGCGCATTTACGGAAGCTCTCTTCTGTAAATGCGTATATGCGGAAGGAAATATGTGCATATACGAATGAGAGATTCTGTATATGTGTTTTTTTCCTTATGTATATGCTCATTTACGGAAGGAAAAATGCGCATATACAGAAGCTCGCTTCTGTAAATGCGCATCTTGCCTTCTGTATATGTGCATTTACAGAAGAGAGCTTCTATAAATGCGCATTTTCGCCTTCCATAAATGTGCTATACAAAATGAAACATGCACATTGACAAAAGTGAGCTTCTATATTTGCACATTCTTCCTTCCGTATATGCACCAAAATGTGCATATACGGAAGCTCTCTTCCATATATGCGCACCTTGCCTTCCGTACATGCGCATTTACAGAAGGCCGAAATGTGTATTTATGAAAGTTGTCTTCCGTAAATGTTGATAAATAGAAGGCAAGGTGCGCATATACGAAAGAGAGCTTCTGTATACGCACATTTTTCCTTCCAGAAGGCAAGATGCTCATTTACGGAACTTCCGTATATGCACACCTTGCTTTCCATACATGCGCATTTACGGAAGGTAGAAATGCATATTTACGGAAGCTCTCTTCCGTAAATGTGCATTTCTGCCTTCCGTAAATGTGGATATACGGAAGGTAAGGTGCGCATATACGGAAGACATCTGTATATGCGCATTTTTCCTTACGAGATGCAGATGCGCATTTACGAAAGCTTGCGTATATTCGCATATACGGAAGCTCTCTTCCATATATGCACATTTTTCTTTCCGTAAATGCGCATATACGGAAGGAAAAATACACATTTACGAAATCTCTCTTCCATATATGCGCATATACGGAAGTAAAAATGCACATATTACGAAAGATCTCTTCTGTATATGCGCATATACGGAATAGAGCTTCCGTAAAAGCGCATTTTTCCTTCTGTATATGCGCATTTACAGAAAGAAAAATGCGCATATACGAAAGCTCGCTTCCTTAAATGTGCTTCTTGCCTTTTGTGTATACGTATTTACAGAAGGCAGAAATGCGCAGTTACGGAAGATCTCTTCCGTAAATGTGCATATCTGTAAATGCGTACACACAAAAGGCAAGATGCACATTTACGGAAGTGAGCTTTCGTATATGCGCGTTTTGCCTTCTGTATATGTGCATTTATGGAAGGAAAAGTTCGCATATACGGAAGAGAGCTTCTGTAAATGCGCATTTTTACCTTCTGTAAATGCACATATACAAAAGGCAAAATGCGCATATACGGAAGAGAGCTTCCCTAAATGCGCATTTTGGCTTCTATAAATTCGCATATATGGAAGAGAGCTTCCCTAAATGCGCATTTTGGCTTCTATAAATTCGCATATACGGAAGAGAGCTTCGCTAAATGCGCATTTTGGCTTCTATAAATGCGCATATACGAAAGGCAAGGTGCACATATACAGAAGAGAGATTCTGTATATGCGCATTTTGTTAGGATTATAATCCTCTCATTGTCCAATTTGGTCAATTATGTCCAAATCACGAGTCTTTTCAGTCTATATTTAGTCACTAGCACCATTGGGTCCACTTGGCCTAATTAGGTCTCATGTACCAGTTACTAGATTGTGGGGAACACTAATTGAGGCTAACTACCACTTACTGCACCTGCACGCATCAGTGTAGGAGCCTCCTAGACCAATCCTTATAATTTAGGAGCCATCTAGTTCTACTCAATTAGCGCTAGCAATGCATGGCTGCATGTGGGTGAGGCGCATTTACTCACCTACCACAGTGAGTTAACTAGTTAACTGATAATTAAGACTGAATTAGACTCTTGAGTTGGGTTGTTGAACTTCGATACTAATTTAGACATGTCTTAATTATCCATACAGTTAGGTAGAGTCAATCAATTTGAATTCCTCTCTCATGCATTCGAATTGACTGGCTATTAATACCAGTGTATTATATTGTAATTAATTATCCAATTGCTTTTGATTAATGAAAGTATTCACAGCTGCAAGCCATTTTTTGCATTGTTTCATTCTTTAATTTTTGAACAAAATTGTCTGATATATCTTGTGAGTTGTGTGTTGGTACACAGATCTATGTGCTCAATTTTATACATTTTTCCTTCCATATATGCGCATATACGGAAGGCAAAATGCGTAGATACGGAAGTTCGCTTCTGTAAATGCGCATTTTCACCTTCCGTAAATGCGCAGAAGGTAAGATGCGCATTTACGGAAGCAAGCTTCCGTATATGTGCATTTTTCCTTCCGTATATGCACATTTTTCCTTCTGTAAATGCACATCTTGCCTTTGGTATATGCGCATTTACACACTAAAAACCAATATATTTAAAAACTATAGAAATTAAAAATAAAAATCAATATCTAATTCATGTTTATGTAAGTTATCCTTCTATGATATATATTCCTCTAACATGCAAAATATAACTAAAGAAAAATAAACACTAATCAATTCAAATTTCTTTGAGCATTCAAAATTTCAAATAGGGTAGCGTTGCAATCTTCAAAAGGAATATTAGCATTGAGCATTGTCCATAGTCTCTTCATTTCTAACCAAGCTATTGTCATATCCTTGATTATAACCGCATATCACCATTTCCACTCTTTTAGGTAGATGAGAACCATAATTACAGAAGCATACTATCAATTCCATGTAAATGACCCTCTTTGGTTGTCTGTAGAGAGTTGGCATTGTTAAAGATTATTGAGAAATATGGAAATGCGTAAACAATATAAAGTATTTGTTATTGTTTAAAAAATAAGCATGTACTAATAACTTTGGATTTCTACTTCATTGATATTTTTATCACTTAGCCTCAACACATAAATTGATTGTTTTTTACACATCCCTATTCAAAACAATGCAACCCAAGTGCTCATTGATTTTTATGTATTCCCCCCCAAGATGTGCATATACATTTTACAAAACATGAATGCACAACATGCTCGAACTTATGATTAAGTACCACAACAAACACATTTTTCAAAACAATATAAAATTTTTGTTATGATTGTCTTAAAACAAGAGTATTTAGCATATAACAAAATATGCGAGTAGCATATGAATGTTGATAAAATTGGAGAAGTGGAAAATAACATCAATGTATCACTTCAACTTTTCACTATTCCATAAACACACATCTACCTGTCAAGAAACATTCAAAATATTTATTTGATAATGTTACTATATATATATATATATATATATATACAAATTAACTATTAAATATTTTTACAAACAACTTTAAAAGTGTTTCACCTGTTAGGAAAGCTCATGCATTTAAATTTGGAATTGACTGGATTCTTGATATCTTTGAAGTAGTTGGTATATTTAGATCATTGGTGAAAGTATGTTGAATTGGGTTGAATGTAGATCCATCTGCCATTGTTCCCGTAGAATCATCAACAAATAATGAGCTACACTCAGTAACATGTTTCCTAAATAATGGGAATTGAAAATATTGACTATTGTGAGGCTCATTGCAAGATAAAATACAATATCTTTATTTGGAAACATATAATGTTGAAATGGGTTAGATGTATCATTCGTTGAAGTTGATTCCATTGTACCATCCACAAATAATGAGCCATGCTCATCATTTTTTTCATTAAATAACCGAAGTCTACAACTTTGAGAATTTCGAACTAAGGATGCCCTAGCTGTAATAAAAAATAATCACATATTTATACTATTGTGTTGATGGTAATATTATTCTAAATTTCATGTACAACAAAACAAAATATCAAATTTTCTTACCAATATTATGTATACTATAATGTTTCACTAGATCAGATGCATCCACCTCATTTCTGCGTTTTTGAGGATGTAACTACAATTGCTCATCCATGCTTTTCTTCTTCGCACAAACTCGTCTCACCCTTTGAAATTCTGATTTTTCTTTTCCTGATTGTAGCTCATGACTATGCCACCTTTTTTTATTTGTTGGGCTAAAAAAGCTATGCCGTATTTTGGTAGTGATCTTTGATGGAGTTGTAGTACTGAATAACATTTTCTTGTATTATTTCCATGCATTGGCAAGCACATTCTTCAATGCACGAGCCTCCTTCAATTTTTTTGGTTTTATGGATAGTAAACCCTTGCATTCTTGATTAATAGATTCCATTCCATCAACCTTAGGTACGAAATTATCTAGTCTTACAGGCATTGAATCAACATGATATGAGGAATTATCCACATCATTAATACTTGTTTCATTATGGCAACTAAGATTGGGAGGAGAATCGAAGCATAGGGGAGGATTTGTTTTTAATTTTGAACTCAATACTATTGTTTCATTTAAGTCAACTAAATATCTAGGCCTTTCAACAAAAGAGCTAGAGACATTTTATAATAGATTATCACCAAAAATATCATTACTCACCAACATACCAACTTTTAGTACATGTTTATAAACATTCCCATTTATTGCCCAATTACAGTCACATAAGTGAAAAGTTGACCCTTTATATATGACATTATACCAAGTATCACGAGTATCTGTATTATGGCTGCAGACCCTCTATTTAGCATTAGTTTTATGGTCAACAACACAATCTTTGTTTGGGATTTTGTTTGCTTTGAATTTGCATGCTATCAATCATTCCTGGGATTTTTTTGGTCAAATAACACCCACTTCTTTTAAATGTTGCATATGCTTGTAATATAATTCAACCTTTTTCAGCAACACGTGAATCAACCAGTCAACTCGTCTATGACATGCATTGTTATGCTAACTAAGGTACATTTGTTTTAAGTACCCATGGTAGGATTCAATTGCGTTATTTGTATCTTGATTCGAATGTGGAAAATTCCTGTAAGCTTTTGCCCACATATTTGGAAAAAAAAATGGAGTTATGAATTAATATATACAAATATGTCATTGCATACTTGAGTCATGAAAACTTACATATTTTATTGTTATATAGCCAATTGGTCTTAAGATATTGCAAAAAAAAATTCTCCTCCTCGAAATCATTAAACAACTTTGTAACTACATGTTGTACAGATTCATCATCATGACACAAGTGCATGACTTCTCCTAAAACACGAAAGATGCGAATTTTGTTTTCCTTTACTTTGACTTTATTTCCAATGTTCTTCAACCATGCTCGACGGATGTGCCATACACATAATAATATTGTAGAGCTGGTTAGAGTCCTGAAATGAGGCAATCATTAAAATAGAACATATATGTAAACATTATTGTTTCATGACCTTCCAAAAAATACACACTTCACCTTAATGCCTCAATCTCGGATGCAGCATCATCTGTAATGAAAGCTTGCACATGCCAATCTGGACGTTCTTTCACACCAACTCTAAATAATGCTGACATCCATTTACAAATATCAGTTGTACTGTTGTGTGAAGAAATCACCCATGCCACCAGAACCCCATTGCGATGTTCATAAAAAACCATCAATGTGTAAAGTAGATACTACAATATTGAAAACAAGACATAATTATAATCATACTAAAGATATAAGAATTCAAATGAATGTCAAAAATTAAATCATATTTATGATAAATATGTACTTACTCCATATTTATTTGTGTTGAATGTTGAATCCATCGATATAACCTTGTTGTGTGAATGTTTCACCATGATTGAACGCATCCACGATGTTTGTATACCTATCATAAAAGGAACATTTTGACCAACATCTTGTTTTTGGAAGAAAAAAAAATTTCGGGACATTGATCGTACCAACATTCCACACTCAATGGATCACTTTCATCTTTAACATATTCTATCAGTTTCATGTTGTTGTAAATGTTTGAGATATCTTTTCTTGTCATCAAGCTATCTCGAGATATCCCCGTAAAAAACTCACTTGATTCTTGCGCTACATCAGCGATGAACATGTCCCATATCATTGTAGCATTAAAACCTTTTCGAACCAAATCTTGGATAGAACTTCGTATATCCTCTGATAGATGTGGTGCGTAATTGAATGTCTGAGGCTTGCCAATTACATCCTTCCCATGGCAGACAACATTACATTTATCAATATGTCTACATGCATTATGTGTTATAATAGCATCATCTGTTCTAAGTTGAAGTCATCGCATAATAAAGTGGCATTGACAAGCAACTTTAATGCTTTAACATGGATTGCATTTTTTCTTTACAGGTTCTAATGCATTTATAGTAACTTTTTGTGTATCTAGACCATATGCGCACCAATGACTATATAGAAACAACTACAACAAATTAGATAAAATATATATGTATGTTTGACATAACGAACTTGAAATGAAAGTTTATAAATATATTGCAACAAATATAAATACCCACATAGCATACTCTAGATATGTCCCAAAATTGGTCACTTTGATATCATCCACTTGTTTACTACGTCGATTGTGGACAACAAATTGAGTAGGTGCATCTTCAATTGATTGCTGCCCATTTACAAAATCGCCAAGTCGACAATAGGGAATGATTGCAACTCGATCCCCATAGTTTTTCGTCCAAGCCAAATCTTTTGCTGAAAATTCCATCATCTCCTCTGGATCTTGCACCTCTAGTTCATTAATCATCTCCCACTTCTTCATTCTTTAAATCCCTATAAAAATTACATGTAAAAATAATTCGGTTTAAGCTATTTATATAATGTTCTTAAAAGCATTTATTGAAAGTATGAAAATATTATTTTAAGGTAAAGATTTTAAACATTTCTACTAAGTTCTATAGGTAAAATTTTCAAATCTATTATTATTCTAAGTTACTTTAAAAAAATGTTCACTCTTTAATGTTAAATTTGTTAAATGATTTGTGAATTTTTTAAAGTAAATTAAATAAAAAATTTGAACTTATTAGTACAAATGGTGAAGAAATATTTTTAAATAAAATTACTTTATATATTACATTTGTTAAACTTTTGTTATTTTATTATTATTATTAAAAAAAATTCATTAAAAATATAAAATCAATAAAATTTTGAAAAAAATAATTTTATGTTATTTATAATTTTAATAATTACTATAAACACCATCAATTTAGTATAAAAAAATTTAAACACAACACCTTAAAAAATTTAATTATTTCTAAACATATCTATAAATATAAATTAAGAAATAAGTACTATTTTTTAAACTTTTATGATTAATATATATTAGAATTATTGTACTATCAAAATAATTCTCATTGGAGTACTTTCTTTTTCTTATTTATTTTTAGTTAGATTTATATGTATGTATAATATTACTATGGTCATATAAACATTTTTTTTAACACAAACGAATATATTTTATTTTTATGGAAGGATGCTAGTCTCTTTTTGGCAATTACCAATCAACCTTGTTATATTTTTCAAAAGAACCAATACTACCCTTCACCTACCCGAGAGGGAGGAACATCGAGAAAAGAAAAGAAAAAATACGGATCTTATAAATAACAATTACAGAATAGGAAGGAAACAACTGGATTCCCCATTGAAGCTAAGAAACCCTTGGGGGAGAAGACATGCTTTGTTGGACATGGAATCAGCAAGTTTATTTAAATCCCGGAGAATATGAAAAGATTCAGTCATCTCAAAATCTTTCATTATTATCCTAATTCTCTGCAGAATTTTGTTTAAGGAAAAATTATTGAAGTTGTCAGCTGAATTTAAAGATTTTATCAGCATCTTGGAATCACCAAAGATTTGGACGGATTTGAAGCCTCTCTCTTTAACCAGTTGAACCGCCAAAAGAAGGTTGTAGCATTCAGCTTGATTATTTGACATGGAGTCAAGTCCCCAACTAAAATTGATACTGATCAATCTCTCAGGAGAGAGAACAAGGCCCCCAGCTCCAGAGGCCCCAGGATTCCCCTTGGAAGCACCATAAAAAAATAACCGTTGAAGCCGAGTTTAACCAATTTTTTTTAAAAGAATCCCGATTCTCACGAAACCTCCAAGGAGGATGATCGACATGCTTGGCACTTAGCAAATTTTTACCTGGAGTTTGAGGGCGAGAGCCCATCCAAAAAGTTGCTGAAAGATTCGAAATCAATTGCCCAGTAGACTCAGTGAACCACAATTTAGATTTTAGCGCCACTACCCTGGGGATCCGTCTTTGTTCATTGAAGATGCAGCAATTACTGGCAAGCGAAATTTCCCACCACGTAAATTTCAGAATAGAGTGCCAGTTTTTATGCAAAAATTATGAATGAGATTTCGAAGATCGACTATCATGCCAGGCTAAATAGCACTCTCTTGCTGAATTCTGAATGGAAAAGGAGCTTAATACATCACATAGATAATTTCCCAAAACAATCTGAAGAATGAACAGTCCACTAACAGGTGATCATCCGTCTCCAAGGCAGAGTTGCACAGACAGTAACGGAATGGGCCTCTGAAGCCACGTTTCATGAGAGATTCGTTGGTCAATATCTTATTGTTTAAAACCAGCCACACAAAGAAATTTACTTTTGGCATACAGTGAGAGAACCAAACCGTTTTCCAGATTGCTTATGGAAATTCTGAACAGCGAGGGAGTGGAGAGCATAATAACCTTTGGCAACCGAGTAGAAACCATCCATACCCCATCCCCAACTATCTTTTTAGGCATTGTGAAGAGGTGCAAGAGCAGAAAGAGTATGAAACAACAATCTCTATGAGAATGAAGACAAGCGGGAAGCTCCGAGAGAGACCAACCATCCCAATTTCCAACACAGTCCCAGGAACAGATATCGGCCAATCTAATCAAACCTTTATTTGTTGCCCAATTCATAATCTCTATTAATGGAATTACATAGGAAAGAGGAGGATTCCCGAAAATTTTATCCTCCCAGAAACGGATTCTCTTCCCATTACCAAGGATTCTAAAAAGTTGTTTATTAAAAAATTCAAAGCCTTTTTTGCAAGAGTTCCATATGGTGGTGTTAGATAAAGTGTTTGCAGTAGTAACATTTCTCAGGAGCCTCCCTTTAGGTATTTCTTCCAGAAAATCTTACTGTCTCAATGATTTTTATTTACATATAATTGCCAAATAAGTTTTCCACTCATCGCCAAATTAGCCAACCCAGGATCTCGTATTTGTAAACTGCCCTCTGAAATAGGTCTCTTAAGAACTTCCCAGCTTACCAAATATACCTTTCTTTGACCTTCTTTACCACCATTCCAGAGAAAATCCCGAAGAAGTTTTGAAATCTGAGCTGTTATACTCTTTGGGGCAAGCATCAGAGAGGCATGAAAAATCGGAAATGTTGAAAGGATTGCCTTGATCAAGATAAGTTTCCTAGCCTTGGTTAGCCAATGGCCACCCCAAGAAGAGATTTTGGCTTTTAACTTGGCCAACACCTCTAACCAGAGAGAGGGAGGTGACGGGACAAGAGTTAATGGCAACCCCAAATACTTGATCTTTTCCCACCTGTCAAAACCAAGAAATCCCAAGTAATCTGCTATTCGAATAATTGTTGAATGTTCTACATTCTAGCCATAAACCGTGCTTTTATTTTTGTTAATCAATGCTCCTGAGATTTGGCATAATTTTTGAAGGATGGCATTGAATGCCCGAGCAATATTCATAGAGGCTCCTCCAAGGAGAAGAGAGTCATCTGCAAAAAGAGAGTGATTAATTGGATCCATACCCTTAGCAATTTTTATACCCGGGATGTAACCAAATTCCTTTTCAACTATGAGTTTTCTACTAAGGGTTTCAGCCATCAATATATACAGGAAGGGGGAAATTGGACAACCTTGTCAGAGACCTCTGGAAGCCTTGAAAAAGTCAGTTGGCCTACCATTGACTAGAGGCGCTATCCAAGGCCCATCAGTGCATGCTTTGATCAAGTTAACAAACTCTGAGCAAAAACCAAAAGAAAGCAAGACATCATAAAGGAAGGGCAGCTTTACACGATCAAAAGCGTTCTTCATATCCAGCTTTATTAACATACCTTTCTCCTTCTGTTGGAAGCTTGAAGGTAGAGCTCCTTGGAATTGAATAACATTATCCACTAACTGTCTGTGTTAAACAAATCCCCCTTGAAGAGGAGGGATCAGTTTACTTAGCAATAACTTAAATCTGTTTACTAGAAGTTTGGCAAGGATCTTATAAGAAGCATTACATAGTGAAATTGGACGAAACCTATCAAAGGAAGACGGGTTTACTTCCTTGGGGATAAGGGTAAGAAATGTAGAGTTTGTACACCCTCCCACTTTTGCTTTTCTTTGAAAATCAATCACCATTCGGACTAAACCAGTTTTGATGATGGACCAATAGATTTTGTAAAAATAAAAAGAAAAGCCATCCAGGCCAGGAGCTTTATCCGACTCCATAGTCCATATGACATCAACGATTTCCTTTTCAGAGAATGGTTTCATCAAAACATGGTTGTCCTCGGCACTGACAAGGGAAGGGATATTTTCCAAATATTCAGAAGCAACCTCCTCTTCAATGTGTCCATCATCCTGAAATAAAAGTTGTAAATGCTTACTTGCAGACAGTTTAATGAGAGCTTGTCCTTTTTTAAAAACCCCCTCTTCAGTGAAAATTTCAGAGATATGATTTTGGGATAATCTGACACGACATTGTCGATGGAAGTAAGTTGAATTCTTATCCCCCGCCTTTAGCCAGAGACAGCAAGATTTCAACTTGAGACGTTCCTCTTCTTTTCTGAAAGATAACGTGGTATTAATCTGGGCAAGATGTTCCTGAACTAGATGAGATTCAAAGATTTCTCTATCTTCCATGCTTATTTGGAATGCAGATAACTCTGTCACTTTTTCTTTTCTGATGATCGTAGGAGAGGGAAGAGGAGTTTTTCATCCATACCTTTAGCGCGTGCTTGGTATTCTTCAGCTTCTGTTCCCAGAAAAAACTGGGAGAGCCAATAACGTATTGTGACCAAGCCTGAGTCACAACATCCAAAAACCCAGCTCTATCGATCCAAAGGGGGCTGAATCTAAACGGGATTGGCCCAAGCTCCTCATCTTTTTCTAAAAGCAAGGAAATTGGATGGTGATCAGATGTTAATTTTGGAAATATTTTGGTTGAAATGTTGGTTTTCCCATCAATCAACGTGCTATGGACAAGGAAATGATCAAGCCTAGCAGAAATGTTCGTGGCCCCAGCTCTATGGTTTAACCATGTATAACGCCCAATATTAGGTTTGAAATCCAACAAATCCCAGTCTTATATCAATTCCTCCACTGTGTCAGCCATAAAATCCTTTCCACGTAGTCCTCCTTTCTTTTCATTTAGTGCCAAACAAATGTTTAAATCACCAGCTAATATGATATTTACTAGAGATCTAGATACTAGGAAATCTGTCAACGAAGTCCAACACTCTCTTTTTTCATTGTAATTAACTGGGACATAAAGATTAAAGAGAGCAATAGAGGTCTTACTAGCAATATGGAAGAGATTTGAAAAAATCCAATGCTGCGTGGTAAACCACTTTCTTAGCTGAAAGCTCTCTTCACACCATAGGGTTGTTATTCCCCCACAAGAGCCTCTAGCACTGACAACTTTACCAGCGGTCAGTTTCCATTATTCTTGCTAATAAGAAGGAGATCTTCCTCTTCAATCTTTGTCTCTTGAAGTGGGAGAATTTCACAAGGTGCCATTCTCATGAGGTGTTTGACTGCTTCAGCTTTGATTGGGTTCCCCAATCCCCTGCAGTTCCAAGAGACTATCTGCATTACTTTCTCAATGGAGAGGGAGTTATTACTCCCTTAGGAGGCCTGGTTCTCTTATTCCTGTCATAAGACATTTCAATAGTAGATTGACTGCCTTCCGTCTTTAACCTCTCAGGCTCTTCTTCCTGGACCTCCTTCTTAGACTTCTGGCCATACTTTTTGGAGAGTTGCTCAATGGAATCTTCCTCAGAAGATCCAGAGCTATTAGGCGGTTTCTTATGGGAAATATCTGCATAAGATGGGGGAGAACTAACACCAATAGGAGTAAGAATGGGAGTATCTTCAACCCAAAGATGATCCGATTTAGATGAACCAAATTGATCTGAAGCTGCTATATTTACTTCAGAATTCATCTCATACCCATCCGCTTCCTGCATTTCCCCTTCTTCGAGGGCTTTAGAAGAGCTGAGGACAACAAAATGATTGGAAGGAATTTTGGAACTATCTATAACCTGAGAAATAGAATAATTCTTCCCCACAACAGTGGAACTATCTTTCTAGATCTAAGATTTGAAGTTCCACCTTTTTGAACTTGGTTCCATTGGTCTGCTTTCTCGATTTCAATTTCCTCTTCAGTTGTTTTCTTACAATTCCAGGCAAAATGGCCGTAACCATGGTAAAATATACATTTAAAGGGAATTTGTTCATAATCCAACTCCTGGATATGAGACCACTCTGCAACTGTTAAATTGATTGCCTTGGGCAGGCCCATCTCCAAATTGACCTCACCACATATCCTTACGCATGAAAATTGGTCTTTCCTCTCAGCCCTGTCAATATATTTTCCCAGCTTATTCCGAATGGTTTCAAGAGCTTCTGAGTTCCAGCAGTGAAGAGGGAGGTGCAGGAGCCTTACCTAGACTGGGACAGCGGATGGGACATCCTATGTGGGATCAAAATCATGGGTCTACTTATTCAAGTAGAGACCCTGTGGTCCCATGAAGTATGGGTCATTGCAAAAGATAAGATCCTGTTCATCTACTGAATCAAAAACAAAAACATAATACCCCCTTCCAACAAAATGATTACGAAAACCATCTGAAACTAAGGGCTTCCAGTTCCTCTGCACCCAACCATCAATGGCATTCGGAGATGGCCAAAGGCTAGTGAATTGACCAATTAGTCCTCGTTCAGAAAGGTTTAAAGCAGACCGACAAATCCGATCAACAGGAAATTCTACAGAAGGAATATCCACTTTCTTGACAAATTTCTGAGCACGCCCCCCTTTCCTCTTGCCATAGGAAGCAATCAATCTCTTGAAAGCTTCTAAGTCAGGAGGAAGGGGCAGGGGAGGAACCCCACCGGAATCCATTAACCACCAGAAGACGAGTTCCTCCAAAGAAAGGGATTCCTAAAACAGAGCTGCCCAAGAAAGGAAAACGAACCTTAGCAAGAAATCAACTTCTGTTAACAAGCAGCAAATAAAATTGAGCTTGGAGCCCAGGAAAGAAACAAGGAGATCTCCACGTTGGCATTGACCACAGAGCAGATCTTCACAAATCCTGCAGAACCACCAGCAAAGGACTCTGATCGCCTCAAATGAGCAGCAGTCCAAATGATAAGACCACGAGCTCACCAATGAAAGAATTCACTCATACAATTGACAAACAAGCACGTGAACGCTCTCCCCTGCAGATGAAAACCACCAACAGTGATATCAGATTGAACCAGCAACGCGAGAGAACCAGGGTTCAATCAAGAAGAAAAAAATTAAAAGTTCTTGAAGCGAAAAAATTCCACCACGAAAAAAAATCAACCTTCATATAAACATTATAAATATTAGTAAAATAATGCATAAAATATTATATTTATATTTATTATTTAATTTAATTATTATATGCCTGCAGGGGTGTAGACTGACTGGCAAGTGCCGTGTAAATGAATGAATGTTGTAAAGGAGGTCTCAAGTTCAAATCTCACCCTGACTTATCCGTGCCCCATGCTTGCGAGCTGTGTGGACGCACCTAGGGTTATAGTGGCAGCCAACAGGAATGGACTTTGTGTCACGCGAGTACCAGAACCGCCCAGTTACCAATTCTCCCAAAAATTTATATATATATTTAATAATTATATAAAATTAAAAATTCCAATTATTATGAAAATATTTTGAAGGGAAATATTATTAATATTTATTCATTGTATTTTAATAAAAACACACACACTAGTGTATTATGATATATTTTCATTTTGTTTATCGTTAAATCAATATATTATTTAGTGCATTGTGATATATTTTCATTTTATTTATTATTAATATAGTATTTAGTATATTAAGGATTATCATTTAGTTTATATTTAAATTTTTATTTATTTTAAAATTAAATAGTTATTAATAAAAATAGTTGATCTATATATAAATTAATAGATAAATAACTAAATGGTTAATAATAAAGAAAATAAAAATAATGAAAATATGTTATTAAATTAATAAAATTAGTTTTTAATGAGTTATTTTTTTTAATAAAAAACCATTAATAAATTAACTATAAAAAAACTATATAAATTTAATACTCAATATTAGTATCTCCTATGAAATATAAATAACTAAAAACATTATAAATTTAATAATCAAATTATTAAATTCACTATAAATTATGAATGATAATTGATGTATTTTGATTTTATTTTTATGTATGAACATAAAATTTAAAATTAATGCAATATAAATGATATGATATGGTAGCTAATAAAAATACTTTTTAAAAATATGACAATATTTTATATTTACAATATCAAAAAATTGTTTATAAGTAAATTTTAAACATATTAAAGAATTCACATCATCTTCCATATATATCTGCTACATTCACATATCAAAAATTTCATTATGATAAACCAGCGTAGATCCAAATCCTAGGCTCTATCAAGTGCAAAGATGGATCAAATCTATCGAGGTGCAAACCTCTTCTTAGGTATCTATTGATTTGATTCAAACCAAAAGACACATCTTTTTATTAATATTTTTTATTATTTTTTATTTTGTTAGGAACAAACATTGCATCATTTCCCCACACAGGGTTTTAAAACCATATGCAAGGCCCTCCTACAATCATGGGTTGTTTAGGAGGCCTTGCACATGGTCTTAAAACCATTTGCAAGGCCCTCCTACAATCATGGGTTGTTTAGGAGGCCTTGCACATGGTCTTAAAACCATTTGCAAGGCCCTCCTAAACCATGTACAATAAAACCACGGGTTGTTTCGGAGGCCTTGCACATGGTTTAAGAACCATGTGCAAAGCCTCCTAAACCATGTACAATAAAACCATGGGTTGTTTAGAATTCCTTACACATGGTTTTAAAACCATGTGCAAGGCCAACATTTTTTTTGCGAATAATTCAATTTTGTGTTTTTTTCTTGACTCGCATATTTTTTTTACGGGTAATTAAATTTTTACTTTTTTATTGTTTTGTTAGGTAGGAAGATTACAACATCTCCCCCATATTAGATTGTATTTGTGGCCGACATTTATTTTGGCCTATTAGAAAATTTATTTTTTATTAATAAAAATAACGTTAAGAAAGTGGAGGAGTAAGATTGCGCGAGCAAGAGGAGCGCTAGGGTTTGATCGCCTATAGGCTGCAGGGAGCTATGGTCACCCCTAGGAGTGGGGATCCCACTCCCCCCCGTCAGCAGAGATGGACGCATTCAGGAGGCTGGTCGCCAGCGGAGGTAAGCGGAAAGCTCCATTCTCGGTCCCAAAATTCATCAAAAAGCTTGAAGAAATCCCTGAAATCGCCTTGCCAGAGATGACTTCGGTAAAGATTGCCCTTGCTCTGTCAGAGGGAGGACTAGTTGGCCAGTTCATGGGGATTTGGCCCTCAGCAAAAACCACCGACGACTGGATCCAAAGAAACTGGAAGCCCCATCTCAAGCAAGGAGTCACGTGCTACCCCCTGAGCAGTGGCTACTTTTTGTTCGAGTTTATAAATAAGGAGGATAAGGACCTCATTTTCAGAAATGGCCCATATTTTATGGGAACTCAGGGGCTGTATCTGAACCGTTGGACTTCGGATTTCGATCCCACGGTGGACTTGCCCAAGGAGGTACCTGTATGGGTCAGGCTCCCCAACCTGCCGGTCCACTGCTGGAACTATGAAGCGTTGCAAATGATAGGAAATGGAATAGGGAAATTTGTTGATAAGGCAGACAACAAGTCCATATACAACTGTGCCAGGATATGTGTTGAAGTGGACCTGGAGGCAGGGCTCCCAGAGGCAGTGAAGCTTACGGTGGGCACCTAGACTCACAATCAGAAAGTGGACTATGAACACCTCCCATTTAAATGCAGATCCTGCCAAGAACACGGACACTTTCAGAGGAACTATCCAAAGAACCAAACCCCAGAGAAGGAAGAAGCTGAAGGATGACAAAAGGTTAAGAAAAGCAAAGCAGCCCCAAAATCCAAAGATCCAAGACCGGGACAGGCGAAGGAACCGCCACCGGTGAATTCAAGCCCTCCGAAGGAACCCTCGAAAGAAGCTGCTGCAACATCAAAGGAACCCGTGAAAGAACTCATAGAGATAGTTTCCCAATCCACGTCTCCTTCAGAAAATCCGACCAAGGACAAGAGCGTCCCTTCTGCTAAACAACCCTTGAAGTCGGATGATGAGCATATAACCATAGGCTCTAAACCCGGAGATGAATCTGACGAGGGGGCCACAGAGACCAGCAGCTCGGTTGGAACCCCTGAGAAGACTCCAAGAGGAGGGAAACCCAAAAGAAAAAAAAGGGAGGAGAAATCATACAGGGATGTTACAGTAGGCGTCCAGCAAACCATCTCAGATATGATGGAAACTAGATCTTCAAAGAAAGGAAAGGCTTCGAAAGGAGCCACCCCTCCTCCCTCCGGTTCCTAATGCAGTTCGTCTCCTGGAATTGCAGAGGCCTGGGAAGTAAGTCTAAAGAAGAAGCAGTCAAAGATCTAGTAAGAATGACTTCCCCGGAGGTTCTTCTGATCCAGGAGATGAAAATGGAGGAGCCTGAGACCATCTAGGCCAACAAAAAGTTCTGGAAAAAAGGAGAAGGTAGAGCAGTAAGTGCTAGGGGAGCCTCAGGAGGTCTAGCCACCTTCTGGAACTCCACTACGCTAGATCTGCTAGAGGACTATAGTACCATCCACTGGCTTTTCACGAAATTGCAGCACCGAGAAACGGGGCACCAGGTTAGCCTTTTCAACATCTATGCCTCGGTTCTCCTATCGAAAAAAAAAAGATTGTTGGGAATCTCTGAATTCCTTCTTGTCCACTAACCTGCATGAAAATCTTGTTCTCGCCGGAGATATGAATGTAACTCTCGCCCTCTCGAAAAAAAAATGAGGCTCGCCAGTAAGAGACCTGACTCGAGAGTGGGTAGAAGACATCATAATGGACTGGGATCTGGAGGATATCAAACCCAACAAAGGCAAGTTCACCTGGACTAACAAAAGAGTGGGATCGGGGCACATTGCTACCCACCTGGATCGTTTCCTTGTTCAGACCTCCTTCCTGACTCTTGGTCTCTTCGCCAACTCTGAAATCCCCCAGGCTTGCACCTCATATCACAAGCCTATATCCCTTTCCTTGACCCCTGGAGAAAATCTGGGCCAAATCCCATTTCGCTTCAGCCCTCTCTGGGTTTCCATGGATGGCTTCTACGATCTGGTCTCAGAAACTTGGCAAAAGACTGTTTCTGGTTCACCTTTCTTCATTCGGCAAGAAAAGTTGAGAAGGCTCAAAGCAGCCCTTAAAAACTGGGCTAAGATCCAGCCCTCCCCTATCCTTGAAAGGAAAAAAGCCCAAAGAGATCTAGGCAACCACCAGATGCTTATGGAGACCGCCACAATCACCCCGGAGCTGCTTAACACTGAGATCGATCTGCAAAAGGCCCTTCATAAAACGCTGAGAAGAGAAGAGCATTACTGGCGATTAAAGGCGTGTTTCCTTTGGCTCCAAGCTAGTGATAAAAATACTTCTTTCTTCCACAAGCAAGCAGAATCTCGGAAGAATCACAACACCATTAGAGAAATCCAATTTCAGGGTCAAACTTTCACTAAGTTTGAAGAGATCAAACACGCAGCCCACTCTTTCTATAAAGATCTGTTTACAGAAGAGATGGAAACTTCTCCTAGACTGGATCACTACCCATTGATGGTGGTCCCCACGCTAATCAATGAAGAGGACAATCGAAGGATGACTTCCCCTATAACGACTGAGGAGATAAGCAAAGCTCTCCATGGAATGAATCCTGATAAAGCTCCCGGGCCTGACGGTTTCATGGTCAGATTCTACACAGCTTGTTGGGATATCATTTAGAAGGATCTGGTCAAAATGGTTAGGAAGTCCCAGAATTGCAGCAAAATAGGAGGGAGCACTAACTCCTCCTTTCTGGCGTTAATTCCCAAAGAGAAAGGTGCCCAAAGCTTCTCCAGATTTCGCCCTATCTCGCTTTGCAACACGGGGTACAAAATCATCACCAAAGTAATAGCAAACATAATAAAAAAGGTCCTCCCCAGGATCATTCTGGAGAACCAGGGGGGCTTCATTCAGGACAGACAAATTCAGGACAACATCACTCTTGTCCAAGAGGCAAATCACTCAAGCTGCCAAAGGAAGGAGAAAGGTATGATAGTCAAACTGGATCTTGCTAACGCCTTTGATAAAGTTTAGTTAAAATTTCTCTTTGCTGTAATGCTCAAATTGGGATTCCACCCCCAGTTAATAAGCTGGATTAGAGCCTGTATCTCGGGACCTTGGATTGCCCCTTTGGTTAACGGGAGACCGGCTAATTTTTTCCACGCCTCTAGGGGTCTCAGGCAAGGCTGTCGACTGTCCCCCTTGCTCTATGTCATTCAAGCGTCGGTCCTAAGTTTCCAGCTGGACAAGAGCCTTCAGCAGCGCTCTCTAATGGGTCTCACAATCACCCCTAGAGTGAAGAGAATTAACCATGCTCAATTTGTCGACGATACCCTCCTCTTGGGTCAGGTTAATCTCACCATGGCAAGATCCTTCAAGAAAGAGCTGGATGCTTACACTGATGTCTCGGGCAGCGAAATCAGTTTGAGGAAAAGCAAAATTTATGGCTGGAACTGCCCCCCCATTGAAATGATCGACATATCCAGGACACTGGAAATGGAAGGAACATCCACGTGGGACTCCATAAAATATCTAGGAACTCCGCTTGTAAAAGCAGCACCCAGAAGGAGCCTTTGGATGCCTCTGGTGGACAAGCTAAAGGCTAAGATAATGGCGTGGGGGGCTTCCTGGCTAAACAAAGCAGGTAAAACAATCCTTATAAACTCTGTTCTTACCTCCCTTCCTGTCTACCAGGCATCGATCCTCTTAGCCCCGAAAGGAATTGTGAAAGATATTGACAATATTTTGAGAAAATTCCTTTGGGAAGGGGGAAGGAATAAAGGAAGAAAAATGCACTTAGTCAGTTGGGATAAGGTCAAAGCCCCTAAATGGGAAGGAGGGCTGCAAATCAGAGACGTGGCCACTCAGAATTTGGCCATGGGTGGCAAGATCCTTTGGAAAATGATAAGTGGTAAAACAACTTGGAGCTCCAAAGCCCTAAGGACTAAATACTTCAGCGGTCACAAAGAGAGGTGCCTGATAAAGCTCCCGGGCCTGACGGTTTCATGGTCAGATTCTACACAGCTTGCTAGGATATCATTCAGAAGGATCTGGTCAAAATGGTTAGGAAGTCCCAGAATTGCAGCAAAATAGGAGGGAGCACTAACTCCTCCTTTCTGGCGTTAATTCCCAAAGAGAAAGGTGCCCAAAGCTTCTCCAGATTCCGCCCTATCTCGCTTTGCAACACGGGGTACAAAATCATCACCAAAGTAATAGCAAACATAATAAAAAAGGTCCTCCCCAGGATCATTCTGGAGAACCAGGGGGGCTTCATTCAGGACAGACAAATTCAGGACAACATCACTCTTGTCCAAGAGGCAATTCACTCAAGCTGCCAAAGGAAGGAGAAAGGCATGATAGTCAAACTGGATCTTGCTAACGCCTTTGATAAAGTTCAGTTAAAATTTCTCTTTGTTGTAATGCTCAAATTAGGATTCCACCCCCAGTTAATAAGCTGGATTAGAGCCTGTATCTCGGGACCTTGGATTGCCCCTTTGGTTAACGGGAGACCGGCTAATATTTTCCACGCCTCTAGGGGTCTCAGGCAGGGCTGTCGACTGTCCCCCTTGCTCTATGTCATTCAAGCGTCGGTCCTAAGTTTCCAGCTGGACAAGAGCCTTCAGCAGCGCTCTCTAATGGGTCTCACAATCACCCCCAGAGTGAAGAGAATTAACCCTGCTCAATTTGTCGACGATACCCTCCTCTTGGGTCAGGTTAATCTCACCATGGCAAGATCCTTCAAGGAAGAGCTGGATGCTTACACTGATGTCTCAGGCAGCGAAATCAGTTTGAGAAAAAGCAAAATTTATGGCTGGAACTGCCCCCCCATTGAAATGATCGACATATCCAGGACACTGGAAATGGAAGGAACATCCACGTGGGACTCCATAAAATATCTAGGAACTCCGCTTGTAAAAGCAGCACCCAGAAGGAGCCTTTGGATGCCTTTGGTGGAC